>PVKB01007177.1:0-41757 GCA_004027205.1 Ctenodactylus gundi
GGGACAGTCTGAGAAGAGGCTGGCAAGTTGAGACGCCTGAAAGGTCTTCACCAAAGTCCAGGAACACAGCACAGAGGTGCACGACACCAGATCCTGTGGCTGCCAGCACAGCTTGCTCTTGGGCAGTCAGGGTTCTCCCAGCAGACTCGGGCCTGGAAGCTGCTCTGTGCAGCCCCGAGAGTGCACGTGGGAACATCTGTCGCCCAGAGAGAGAGGTTGGAGTGTGACGTGTGACGTTCTTTCCACGTCCTTCCTAAGGCCTGTTCCTGAGTGGGCACTGGGCACCCCGCCTGGCTTACTCAGGGCTGGCTGAGGCGGGAAAGCCATCACCCCCTCTTTCTGAAGGACGGTGACCCCCCAGTCCTGAGCCCCATCAGAGCACAGCACGGTCAGCTACAGTCATGCCAGGACAGCAGCCAGGAGCACCAGGCCTGAGCCAGGTCCCCTCCGGGCCCCTCCACACCAGCCCATCGTGTTGACCACCTCCCCTGGCTGCTCCCCACACTCCCAGGTCCCCTCCTTTTGGCCTCTTTCTAGCTCTTTGTTTTCCCACTGAAAAAAAGTGTTGGCACAACTGAAGTGACTTTGGAAAAGAAGCCGTTTCTTAAATTCATTTTCTACTTGATGTTTTTTGAAAATCAGGGACTGCGCCAGACTTTTCGTGTCATCCTCACACAAGGACCAGACTCAGGTTCCTTGTGTCATCCCAGCTGGAGTGTTGTGCTGCTGAAGGGGACGCTGCCCCTCCTGAGGCCACGACGCCCATATGGAAGGCATCAGGGATGCAATAGAGCTTCCTGGGCAACACTTCTGTGGGGAAACTGAGGCTCAGTAGAAGCTCAGGCATTTCTGGGCTGTTGCTCAGTGAGTTCCTGGCAGAAACGGAGTCGACTCACGTCCACTGCCTGTGTTTGCCTAGCCAGCTGCCCAAGGGCGCTGATTCTTTTTGTTTCTTTCTGCTAAGTCTCCACCACCCCGTCTTTGCTTCTGCTTTACTGTCGGATCTGAGGTCCTTATATTTTCAGGCCAAGGACCTGGCTGAAAGGGCTCCTGGTCACTCTGCTCAGGGTCACCTGTGTCCCTTCCTAAAATGTGACCTCATCGTGCCATGTCCCAGTGCCCAGTCTGCCCAGGTTCCCTCGATGGGTGCTCTGACCAGTCCACTTTGGGGTACAATGAATATTATTGCCTTTTCCCCACAGAACATTGCAGCATTGCTGCCTTGTCACACAGAGTGACAACAGTTGTACTAAGTTCTTTATGATGCTTCTGCAGTTTAATCCACTGGAGCTGGAACAAAACCATCTTCCTTAACCTCATTATTACATAAGAAGACAGGCTGTGTAAGTACGCTTACTGAGGGGCTTGCTACATGTCACTGTGACCGTCACAGCCTTCCACTGCTGTGACAACATAGCTGACATAATCATCTTTGGAAAAGGAAAGGTTGATCTTTGCTTAACAGTTGTGGAGGCTTCAGCTCATGGCCAGGTGGCCCATTGCTTTGGGTCCATGGCAAGGTGGCATATTCTGGTGGGAGCATTGGCAGAAGAAAGCCATCACCCATGGTCAGAGGTGAGTAAGGGGGAAGGGGAAGGGGATGGGTCCTCACGTCTACTTCAAGGACCTGGACCCCGTGACCTCCCTGTCTTCCTCCTGCTAGGCTCCACCCCTGAAAGGTTCTACCTCTTTCTGTTAGCGTCATGATCTGACAGCTAAGTCTTCAACAAAGGGGCCCTTGGGGTTGACTCCAATACAAAGTAAAGCATGAAACACTTAAAAATAGGTTTGGAGGTAGGTTTTCAAATGTAGGTCTCATTTTATTGTATATAGCTTCTCTTGAGAAAGTGGCCAAGCCATAGACTATGGGTGATGAAACTGACAGAAATCAGGGAATAGTTATGTAAACAAACCCTGCTAGGCAGGCCTGTAATCTCAGCCCTATCAAAGCCTGAATTAGGAAGATCACAAGTTCAGCCCAGTTAGGCAATTTGGAGACTTAGCAAGACTTAGCAAAATCAAAAGGGCTCCACCCTGGGTTTAAATCCTGAAGCCCCCCTCGACTATATGGGCCAAAGCCTCACTTCAGATCCCTGGCCTATACTGCTGCCCTCATAAAATTTTTACCTTCTGCCTCATTGGTCATCTCCAGATCTTAGGTGCACAGGCTGTGCCACAATGCTCTGTACTTCGTGCCACACTGACACCCTTCCCACCAAAACTGCTTATAACCATGGCTGTCCTAAGGCTTTTGTCATCTGCACTTCTGACTCTTCTCTGGAAAACTTATAATCAGGTTCATGGAAAAGACTCCAACAAACACCAATAGCGGCCCCCAGGTAAACAGAGATAAGAGCTACTTTATTTTAAACCTCTTTGTTGCTTCAATGAGGCTAACACACTGACCTAAATCAGCAAAAGTTCTCTTCCACCATGACAGACCAACAACCAGAGAGCATTCCAACAATGAGGGATGATACTGATCTATAATTTCTTTAGAAAAATTCTCATCAAGACAAGAGGAGATACATGTACTAGTTACTTGTTCGTCGCTGTGACTCAATACCCAACGTCCACAACTTAGGGAGGAAAGATTTATTGTATCTTACAGTTTCAGAAGATTACAGTCCATTCACAGGTGGGCAGCTGGAAAATGGTGGAATCACATGGTGGGGCTGCAGCTAGAGCTGGAACCGGAGTCCCTGGAGCAGAGATCTTTACAGTATGGTGGAGCAGAGAGAGACTGGGAGGAAGGGAGGAACCAGCACACATCCCTCCAGGTCAAGCCCCAAGCACCCGCCCCTTCCAGCCAGGCCCCACCTCTTAACCCTGCACAGTATCCATAGAAACACGAAACTTTTGGGGGGACACTCCAGATCCAAACCACAATGCATAAGAGCTGTCGAAACCAAAATAGAGTCACATGGGTCAGCCTTGCTTAAAGATTAAAAGGGCCAAGATTACAGGAGTGGTTCTTGCCCATAAGTATTCGATAACAACGGTCACAAAAGCTTGTGCCAAATTTGTGTTTTTCCTCAGGCAGTGTAAACTTAGTCTAACAGACCTGCCCGTGTTCAGATCTTAAATTGTTCACAGGTACAAAGACCATCCATGGCCTATATAGAAAGTGCCCCCAGGGTTTCATGACATTACTCATATCTATTCAGTTTCCTTGTCAAATTTATATCTCCAAGATCCAAAAAATTCCTCTCCATATGATGACTACACAAGGATTCCAGGACCTTTCTAAAGAAACTTATTAGTCTTTCATTCCCTTTGCAAG
The DNA here is from genome assembly GCA_004027205.1 of Ctenodactylus gundi. NCBI lineage: Eukaryota > Metazoa > Chordata > Mammalia > Rodentia > Ctenodactylidae > Ctenodactylus > Ctenodactylus gundi. The sequence goes on from PVKB01007177.1 coordinate 3,284, forward strand.
TGGCAGACAGAGACATCTGACCGACTCTCCTGGGTCATCATGAGATGGTTACTCGGATTTCTGGGGCACCTGCCACTCCTTATCTTTGTCCTAAATGTGGCTCCTTGTCTTCTACAGCTCCTTGGTCAGTCGCCTTGCAGTGACCTCTGCTCTCATCTCCCAAACGATGCTGGTCCGGCATCCACACTCCTACCTGATCACAATCCTGACTCCTAGCACTTCCCTAGGACTACAGCCCATTTCAGCAGGAAGTGACAACTTGACAAGATGACACACAACCATTTTCCCTTAAAATAAGTAGTTGGGAATGTGGGGTCTCTGTGCTGTAACTCCTGTGCTGAGTTTCCTGGCCGATCTCATACACAGAGCTTGGCTTTCTGCCAGTGACCTTGACTTAGAGATAGCTATTCCCTCATTCCTTTCAGCCATAGTAACCTGACTTCTTCTGCAGCCCTAACAAAGTAAGTTTGCTGGCCTTGGCAGTGGCCAACTGCTAATGCCAGTCCTGACTTCCAGCAAGCACTGGTCTCCCTTCACCTGCAAGCCCTGCCTGCTCTCCCGACCTATGAAACAACTCTGCTTTGTCCTCTTCTGACCAATCCCAAACCCACACACTAGCTAAACAGCCCAATCCCTGACTCTCATGCTGGCTAGTCACCCAACTCTACATAAAAGTTCTGTTCACCCCATAGTCACCCCTTCCATGTCTCTATGCTATACCCTGTACCCCCTTCTTATCCCATTTTACCCCTATGCTTTTTCTTGTATGCCTTATACCTAGCCTTACGTCTGTACCTGTTACCCAGGCTTAAGGTCATTGGCAAGGGGACAATAAACCTTCACTCCAAATTCTGTTACTGCTGGCCATATTTTTTTGCTCTGCCTGGGTCCTTATTTGATTTAGCAATTGTTGAATTTCCAAATCCATAACCCAGTCTGGACTTCTTCTAAATTCTGGCTCTTCTGTCTGACCTTCCTGTTGGCAGGCCACAGCTACTGTGGCTGAAGCCATGTGTGTGCTCTTCCTTCTGAAATCAGTACAGCTTCCTCATTTTTCTGTGAAGTACACAATCCATTTCTCCCTCACAGCTAGATATTTCAGTTATTTTTCTTGTTCACCTCTCCTATCTGACAGTCTCAGAGACCTTAGTCATTTGTGTAGAAGTCTTTTTCATCAACCTTTCTCTCACTGTGGGCTCCTAAATATTCAACTTGGCTGTTTGGTTTGGTTTTGTTTTCAGTATTGGAGATGGAACAGAAGACCTTAACATTGATCTATATCTCCAGCCCACATTTTAGTTTTGATTTTGAGTCAGGGTCTCACTCATTTGCTAGTTACCTAAGCTGTGCTTGAATTCAGGAATCTCCTGCCTCAGTTTCCCAAGATAGTAGAACAATAGGCCTGTGCCATCATCCAAGTTCAGTGCAGCTGTTCTGTATCTGATGGCCTTCTCCTTAAATTGGCCGCTTCTGTTGTCCTGTTTCTAAATCTCCTGCCATTCTTTCCACAGAAAACTTGTAGAACTCACCGTTACCGTCTACTACAACATAAAGTCCAGATCAAATTCTGGATCTAGCCTACTCATCTGGCATTTTCCTTCCACCTCTGTGCAAAAGTGTCATCACATCATTCCAGCAGCCATTTCTTAAGTGGTCTGGTGTGGTCTCAGCACTCTGCCTGGGCATCTGTCGCTCAAAATACCATCCATACCACTTGTCCCCCCCTAGTTCTGAATCCCTCCTGACCTGCCCACCTCCTTCCTCTTCTCAGAAGCCTCCCACACCAGCCCTGCCACCATGTCTACTTCTCACACTCCCAGAATCCCCTGGGTGCTCGTTACTTGTCAGTGCACCAGCTTGTGTTGGGGTGAAGCTTCTGGTGGTCACAGAGCCTTAGGACTGAGTTGCTGGGAAACTCTCACTGCCTACTTCATGTGGTCCACTGTTCCCATTTCATAAACAAGAGACGTGCCCAAGGTCCCGCGGCTCAGGAGTGGCAGATTCAACCCATTGGGCCCCATCTCTGGCCCTGTGCTCATTCTGTTGAGTCATACCTGCCTCGTTTAGTGCTATGTTGGAATTTAATCCTAAAGCTCTTTCTTGTTAGGCATGAGTACGTTTGCACCATTGGATATTCTTGTTTTCCTCCAGTGACCCAAACAGAAGGCCTTCATTTATTGGCAAGCATTTATTGTGCCCCAACTGTATGCCACGGGCCATCATACAAAATGAATAAACATGTGTCTTTCTGCTACGTGTTATTAATAGGGCTTGTGATAAAATTACTTTTCACTTGTAAGTTATCAATTATTTGGGTAAGACCCCATGATCATTGTCTCAGTTAATTTTCCATTGCTGCGACTCAAAACCCAACATCCACAAATTTAGGGGAGGAAAGGTTTATTTCAGCTCACAGTTTCAGAAGGTCACAGTCCACCTAGGGGCAGCCGGCAGCCATGGAAGTACATGGCAGGGGCAGAGGTGGAGGCAGCTTCTCACAACATCACATATAGGAAGCCAAGTTGAGACTAGTTGAGACCAGTCTTAGTCCCAGTCCTAGCAAGGCAGCGCCCAGTGATAAGCCCCTCCTGCATCCAGGTGTGGAAGGTGTGGCCACTACATGCCGTTAGTCCTAACTTACATACCTGTAATCCTAACTTACATGCCTGTAATCCACCCCTCCAGAGGAGGCCCCAGTCTAACAACAGCACATAGTTCCATAGACAATCCATAACATTTAAAAACATGAGACTTTTGGGGGACATTCCAGAGCTAAACCACAATAATCATTTAGTACAGTTATCTGCATACGTATGTTTCTGTATTTTATATGGTTTGATTCTGAGAAGCTTAGTTTATTTTTCTAATTAATTTTTTGTTCTCTTATTAACATATAGCTTGGGAAACTGATATATTTATATATCACATCTTGTTCATTTTTGCTTCCCTTTCCCAATCCTGCACACTCAACTCTCCCACTCATATCTCCTTTTATTGTGGTTTGGGTCTGGAATGTCCCCCACATGTATTTAGATATTATAGATTACCTATGAAACTGTGTGCATGAAGAGACTGGGGCCTGGTGTGGAGGGATGGATTGTGGGCATGTGGTGAAAGATAGGCATGTAACAGATTATAGATTACAAGCATTTGGGTACTCTGGAATATCTATGGAACCACGTGTTGCCAAGAGGTGGGGCACTGTTAGAAGGGCTAGAACAACGGAATCTGACGAGGAAGCGGTGGATCAATGGGACTTGACGCAGGTGGGTCAGATCACTGGGACATCACCAAGAGGGATATATGCCAGTTCTGCCCTTCCTCCCTCACTTGGGAGGAAGCCACTTGCTGTGAACAGCTTTTCCTCCTGCTGGACCTCTGCCATGTGCTTCTACCATTGCCAGCTGCCCCCGAATGGACTGAGACCTTTTGAAACTCTTAGCTCTTTTCTCCCTTAATTTGTGGATGTCAGATATTGTGTCCCAGCAGTGAAAAAGTAACTAAGATAGGCCCCATTCAGTTATCCCAGTGTCTTCTGTAGCTAAAGGGCCAAGTTCAGAATCATAAATTATGTTTGGTTTTCTGTCTGTTTACTCTTCTTCGCGAGGCACTCACCTCATTTGGGCTGGCCCAGGAACTTTCTCAGGATTCTTGGTCTGGTCCCTCCAGGAAGGCTAGTCACCCTTCTTCTTCAATCTGGAATAGTTGCAGTCTTTGCCCTCCATAACTTCTTCATGTTTGAAAATTTTTAAAAAGGCATATGATAGAGTGGCCCTCGATTTAGATTTGTTTGATACTTCATTCTTTGATTTATTTGGGGGGCACTGGCAGCTTAGTTATAACAGCTTCCACTCATTGTACCCTGTGGTGGAATTCACCAATATTGCTGGCAATATCACTGTGACCACTGTTTTAGGGGTGGCATACCAGGTAACTCTTCTGTTGTAAAATTACTCTTTCTGCCTTTGCAATGGGTGAGTGGGATGTGCAGCCACATGCTTCTGTGTCTCATTATCCTAACTCAGAGCATCACAGCATATTCTAGGATCATCTCATTCTTTCCCTGCATGACATACGGAGTCAGTCATTCTTCCAAGGAGCATCATGTCCAGTTGATCTTAAAGGGTATTGTTTCAAGTCCACTCAGTGAGCACACACACACAAATGCGTGCGTGCGCACACACGTGCACATACACACACTGTATGTTTTATTTCTATATCTATCTATATTGAGAAGTGACGGGCTTAGGCTGGTACTCCTGGTTCCCACCCAGAACTGCAGAATTCCTTAAAGTTTTAAATTCTTCCCATATTTGTAGCTCCTTCCCCAATAGAGAGAAGCTACCTCCTATCATCCTCAACATATTTGCTTGGTAGAACCATTGTTTCCAGATAGGTCCATAGCTAACATTGCATATTGGCTACAGACCAATATCCTGTGCTCCCACCCTATCCCCATACAGACCCCTTTTCTTACACTGCTCAGGCATTTTTAGAATCAGTCCACCTTGATGCTGATGAGACATATGTATATGGCATTGCAACTCTACTAGTGACAAATTCTGTTGTTTTTCTTTCATCTGAAACTCTCTTTTCGTGAGATGGAGTATTGCTGTGATGCCCTGAGTGGCCCCAAGATCCCAGCCTGAGCACGCCTCTCACTCTGCAATCCTGAGTAGGTGATCCTACAGACCATGCCTATGTGCCCAACATCACCCTACTTTATTAACTGGAATTTTTACTGGATGTACCATAATTGTGTCTCATGTAACAACGGATACATTCTGAGAAATACATTGCTCACTATTTAATCACAATATAAATATCACAGTAGCAATTTCTACAAACTTGCAATCCTCAGTACCACTACATACACACAGGGAGGGCAGGATACATAAATAACAAAGCAAAATATAATAAAATATAGCAAATGCATAAGCCAGCAAAACAGTCACTGGTGACCAAGTCTGAGGTCCTGAGCATGATGGTGTATGAATCACATTTATCTGACCAGCAGCACAGTGGGTTTTTATTTTATCCAGTCTCTCTGTAGACATGAGAGTGCTCTATTGCCCTGTGAAGCTATGATGGCTAGGATGTCCTTAGGTGATAGGAACTGCCAGCTCCATGTTAGTCACATGGAGGTATAGTCACATCTGCAGCCAAAACATCATCTTGTGTGCGTGACCGTACCAGCTCGACAGGCTTATTTGCCATTCAGCGCCATGTTACGCCACTCTCTTCTGACATCCCTGCTTTGTGATGAGAAGTCTGTGATAAATCAGATCACACTTACTCCATTCTGTTTTTCTTGTTGCTTTCCAGATGTCCTTTTCGTCGAAGGATGTGCCCTGCTTGGGGTTCTTTCAGTATCATGTTGGGGTTTGGATCGGGAGTGTCCTCCAAAAGCCCCACGGATACTGTGTACTGCTGGGAAGCGGGGCTGCAAGGGGTGGATGCCTGGGGACTGACCTGGAGGGGCATGTGCTGGTTCTGCCCTTCCTCCCCTTGGATCAGTTCTTCCATGCTAGGAGGAGCTGCCTCCTCCTCTGCCTGTGCCATGTGCTTCCACTGTTGCCAGCCACCCATGAAGGAAGTGTGACCTTCTGAAGCTGTGTGCTAAAATAAACTTTTCCTCCCCTAGTTTGTGCATGTCACAGTGACAAACAGTAGCTATGACACATTGTGACTTCATAAATGTTAACCAAAATTGGGGAAATTTAGACCATTGTTTATGCGTCATTGCCTTTACTCTCTCCTGATGTTCCAATCATACCAAGGTTCCAGAAGGTCTGTTCTATTTATTTTTGTAATCTTTTTTTCTCTATGCTCTGCAATTCCTCTATCTGCAAGCTTACATACTCTCTGTTTTGTCATATCCATCTAGCTAACTTCATAGAATTCTAAATTTCTGATATTGCCTTTTGCAGCTCTGTAATATTCACTTTGTTTCTTTTTTAAATGATTCCATTTTTACTGACATTTCCTATCACTAGAGTTCTGTCATGGTTTGATCTGGAATGGCCCCTGAAAGCCTCCTGCTCTTGAAGGTGATTGGAACATGGGGATTAGTTGTGTGAGTGGACTCACCCATTACTTCCCCTCCAACGTGTGGCCTTGTCAGAAGGAGCAGGTGACCGAGGCATGATCCCTCACTAGCCCTCTCCTTCTCTCTCTCACCCTGTTTCTTGTTGCCGTGGGCTGAACAGTTTTCTCTGGCTAGGCCTCCGCCAGGCCCTTCCATCACTGACAGCCACTCACTAATGGACTGAGAACTCCTGAAATTGTGAGCTACAACAAGCCTTTCCTTCCCTAAGTTGTGGGTGTTTGTTACTGTGTTCCAGCAACGAGAAGGTGACAAGACAACCTCTCTGCATTGAAAGCAATTTCTCTTTACTTCAGGGAAAATAGCTACTATAGTTAGAGTTCTTGCCTCTTGGTTCCAACAGGTGGTTCACCTCAGGATTGAATTTGGGTTGTTATCCCTCGAGAATGTGCTACATTTTACTGTTTCTTCATGTAGGAAGTAGTTTTGGTTTGTAGTAAGTTCATATTGCACGACTGGGGACATAGCTCAGCATTAGAGAGTCTGCCTAGCCGGCACAAGGCCCTGGGTTTGATCCCCAGCACCACATAAAAACTAGCAGGGCATGTAATCCCAGCACTTGGGAGGCTGAGGCAGGAGGATGGCCAAGAGTTTGAGGCCAGTCTGAGCTACACAGTGAGTTCAGAACCAGCGTGAACCCCAAAGCAAGATTCCGTCTCAGAAAAAACAAACATAGAAGAAAGAAAACAGACAGAAATCTCTATGTGGGGCTTATTTTCTAGTGAGGAAATACTAATAGAAATATATTGTGTGGAAGAGAGGGGAATATCTCAGTGGCTAAAGCATTTACCTAGCATGTGCTCTGGATTCAAATCCTCAGCACCATATAAAAATTAGCTAGGAGTAGTGGTGCGCACCTGTAATCTCAGCACTCAGGAGGGCTGAGACAGACTGCCTTGAGTTCAAAATCATCCAGGGATTTATGGCAAATCCAGGATCAGCCCAGATGAGAGTGAGACTCTGTCTCTAAATAAGTAAATAAATAGAAAAGAAACAAAAAAATTATTATGTGATATCATTTTTATAAATTTTGAAAAATACTGTTTAGTGCTATATACATGTAAAACTACAGAAAAAAGGGAATTATCCTAAGCCCGAACTTCTGGATGGTGCCTAATTCTGACTACAAAGAAAAGCCAAGACAATCAAAATGAAACAAACAGGGTGCATCAACTGCATTGGTATTATTCTAGTTCTGAACCTGGATGAGCGATTCACAGATGATTATAATTTTTGCTACATAAATTAAATGTTTATAAACCTGACATGAATAGCATTGCATATCTGTATCACAAATATATGTAATATCTTTTTTTAAACTTACAATCAATCCTCAGCCTCAGTTTCCCAGGGAAACTGGAAAGCAAGCAAAGACCAGGTTATGTAGTGAGGACCAGCCTTGTTTTATTTTTTAATTTTGAGACAGAGTCTCACTAAGTCACTGTCTCAGTTACTTATACATTGCTGTGGCAAAAATACTCAACATGCACAAATTACCAATGGAAAAGTTTAATTTAGCTCAGAGTTTCAGAAGGTCACAGGGAGGAAGCAATGGGGTCTTTCTAGGTCATTCTAGAAAATATAATGAAATTCTTAGTTACAACTTTTGACTTGAAATTGTGTCTGTTCTTTGTTGGCTACTGGTAGTTGTTAACCACTGTCTCTCCTCAATCTTTTGTGTTAACCATGAAGGCTACATTCACTTAATTTACAAGTCAATATTGTGTTTTTAACGAAAAATTAAATACTGATCATTTTGAGTTTGTTTTGTGTGGTTTTTTTTTTTTTTGTATTTGTTTGATTGGCTTTTGGTTCTTAAAACTGAATTTAGGGCCTTTGCACTGAACCTTAGTTCTTGTTTTATATTTGAGAAAGAGTCTCACTAGTCACTAAGTGGCCCAGACAGGGCTTCAAACGTGTGATTCTTCTGCCTCAGCAAATCGTGTCTGCTTGTCAATCTATACACATAAACTGTAGTTCTCAATTAGTTATTTATTGTAGTTCTCAATTAACTATGTAGTGCTCAATTATTTATTTATTTATTTCCCAAATGTGCTTGTGCAGACCTTCAATTCTAGCACTCTGGGAGGGTAAGACAGGATGATCACAAGTTCCAACTCAGCCTGGGTGACTTGATGAAACTATCTCAAAATGAAAACATAAAATGGAATGGGGACGTAGCTCGGTGGGAAAGTTTCAATTTCCAGTACAAAAAAATAAATAAATAAATAAAGGAAACGTGATTTAATTATATATAGTAGTGTTGGGGTCATCAAGACCACCCCAGGTGCAGTAATTCTCTAGTTCTGCTGAACTCAGCATATGGTCATGGTCACGGGTATGATACCTTACAGGAGAAGGATACAAGACGAAATCAGTATGAAGGAGATATGCACAGAGCAAAGACTGGAGCAAACCAGGCACAGCCTCCCCAGAGTCTCCTCGCAGCCACGTCACAGGGGAGGCACTTGTTCCTCCAGCACTGAGTTGCGGTAACACATGAGAGGTATTATTTATTGGCAAAGCACATTAGAAAGCCAGTGGCACAAGCTTTTATCAGGGCTGATCATGACCCTCTGCCTAACATGTACTAGAGTCCCAGGCTCTTGAAGGAAAGTGGCACTCAGCACAACCCTGCTGTACCAACATTTCTCCCTTTGGAGAGCCACTCTTCTTACCTGGGAAAATCCTTCCTCAATCTATAATCAGACTCACCCATGAAGGCCAGCCCGGCCATGGACATTTCTGAGGATGACAATACCTTTCACCTGCTATGCAGGCTTTCTTGTGTACAAATATATCCTTTTCCCCCACGATTATCTTTTAATTAGTATGTTTGAAGTACATAATTGCATTTGACTTAGGGATTATACATGTATCAGTCATTTTTGCTTCTTCTTCCTCTCCCCACCCTCCCATCTCACTTTTCCCAGATCCCCTTAACTGTATTCCTATTAAATCTTTTTCCCCCAAAATTATTCTTTTTGTTAGTATGTGCTTGTGATACCTTACCTGGTAATAACATTCAACCTGGGGAGTTAGTGTGTATACTTATTGTACTTTAATCATTTCTACTTCCCTTTCCCTTTCTGCCTGTTTTCCTCTTTATCCTTAGATTCACTGACGTATATTCCTATTAAATCCACTGGATCAAAAATAAATAAATATAGCTGGGAGAATAGCACAGAGGTTCTGCTTGCCTAGCAAGCGCAAGGCCCTGAATTTGACTCCTCATCACCATTTAAGCTGGGTGTGCAGCATACACCTGCAATCTCAACACTTAGAAGGCTGAGGCAGAAGGACTGTAGAGAGAAATTAAGGCCAGCCTGGTCTGCATATGAGTTCAGAACCAATCTGGACTACAGAGCAAGATTCAGTTTCAAAAATAAATAAATGAAATCAATTAAAACAATCCCTAATATACCAGGAAGAGTATGTCATTTTCTTGACTCCTCTGTTCCACTAGAGACTTACCACCCTCTTTGGAACACTGACATTTGCGCTCCAAAGTCATCCTTGGAAACAAATGGATAATTTGCACTCAGATTAAAGTTTTCATCTCTTTTGGGGCAGTCAAAGAGCACAAAGGTGCATCGTGCAGAGTTTGCTTTAAGGAGGGATGTCCTGACTAACTTCTCACAGCGTCTTCTGCTCAGCCTCACAAGGGATTGCCTCAGCTGCACAGTCACCTTGCCCAAGGGCATGCCTTGCCATGGAGGCTCCTATCCAAGATGGAAGCATAAAGGATCAGCCTTTCTGGCCAAACATGGCAAAACGCATGCACGTGTGTTACTGGGGACTGAGCCGAGAGTCCTCACACTGAGCTATAGACCCAGCCCATTTGTTTTTTAAATTTTAATCTTGAGACACGCTCCCACTACGTCACTAAATTACTCAGACAGGGCTCAAACTTGTGACCCTCCTACTTCAGTCTCCCAGAGTGCTGGGTAATATGACAGGCCTGCACCACTGGGCCTGGCTGCCATGGCACAACTCTGAGGGGACAGTTTAGCCTGTCAACTCCCTGTGGGATCAACTGAGGCTCTTTCCAGGCCTGCACCACTCATGCCTTCCTCACCCAGTTCTCCTTTGTCCTTTTCCTTCCACAGGTGTTGACCCCAGTCACTTCTTCACGTTGCAACCTTCATTAGCATGAGCGATGACCTCCCACCAGGATCCCAGGGCCTGGACTCTTGTACCAGTTGAGAACAAAGTGGGTAGAGTCCAGTGAAGAGTAAAGCAAAAATAAAGTTGCGGCACAGCAGCAAATCTAAACCTCCCAGGCAGCTGAGCGGGCTGGGCAGAGACCCCCGACTGCCCTCAGGAACTGGCTTTGTACTGGGCGGAGTCTCCTTTGTGTTGCTTTTTCTTCCTCCTTCTTACTTCTCCGGTCTTCTGGCAAATTTGGCTTTCCGCTTCTCAGAGGCAGCAGGTAGACTGGGAAGACACCGACTTCTCGTCACCCGCTGCCCTCAGCCCTGTGGTCCAGCTGCGGAAAGGGCTTGACCGTCCCCTGAGGTCTTATGCTCTTCCACGTATTCTTCACTGAGGTTCCTCCTTCCCCGTCTAGCCCGCCTATTCCTTTAACCCCTGTATTTCCCCGCTGGAAGCTCACTCCATTCCTATGGAGCAGAGAGGGCAAATTCACTAACCACTTCCTGCTGTCAAGGTGGAGTCGGGGGATACTAGGGATGGGGATGATCCTCTTCTGGTGGAAGAATAAGAAAAGGGAGAACGCAGCAGGCTCCATTTGAAGCATCCTCTGTAGTTTTACAGCTTCAATCCTGGAAGAGATGAATCAGGACAGGAAATTAAGGATGCAGGGGCCGAGCATGCCCAGTAATAACAGAGCCACAAGAGGGCTCAGAAGGGGCAGCAGCCAGGTGTGAGTATGGGGATTTATTGAAAAACTTGGGCTGCTAAGCCTTGAGTAATAGGTTGTGTACTACTTTTAGTCTTTTGAAGGATGACTTGGATCTGAGTTAATTTTTTATTTTTATTTTTTAGGCTATCCACTATGTCAGTGGACATATTTTGATTATAGGAAAGGTCATGGGCTAGTCCCCCCTTTGTGGCACCTATGCCAGGGGTAATTTCCAAACCCATTAGGCATGGAATGAGGGTAACCACTCATTTGACCCTACCATATGAGGCCAAAAGGCTGGCGGAGACTGGTTGTTGGGTGCTACGTTGATTTCAGAGGCTAGGCAGGTAGACCAGAGTGCAAGTGCCTGTCCAGCTTGTTGGTAGGCACAAGTAAGAGCTGATCCCACAAAGAAAGAAGATTTTCTGGTCAGCAAGGCAGAAATTATTTTTAATAATAAACAGATGAGTGGTATCTGTCAGTCCTTCCTGACATAGTTACTATTAGGCACTTATAAGCCCTTGGCTCTATGACTCTTTTAGTAAGACTGATGAATGACTCCATGTTAGATTTAACAGTTTTCATACTTCTTTTTGTTTTGTTTTAATTTTCCTCATCTCAAAAGAAATTTCCAAGAAACAGATGGTGTCCTGGATGTTGGTTTCCCACAGTGGAAGGGAATTCTGGTGACTTAAAGTCAATATCTTAGCCTCCTTAGCCATATAGAAGCAACAAAAGTGTTGTTTGTTTATTTATTTATAGGCAGGATCTGATTCTGCAGTCCAGCCTGGTGCTGAACTTAAGGCAGATTTTGTTAGGCAGGCGTAGGGTTAGTAAGTAGGTTTGTGCTAGGTAGGTTCAGTGCAGTTAGGGTTGCTGGTCCAAGAAGTCCCAGAACAGGAACAGGGCATCTGCGAAAGGCCAGGACACCACGGAATGCAGAACAATAGCAAAGTTAAAAGTTACACAGGTTCTGGGGGCCATAGCCATGAATATGGAACTTTTCTTTCAGACTTTATAGCACCACAATTTGGGGTCTTATCGTGGGCCCTTGAATCTGATCTGACCACAGTGAGTTAGTTTTTATGCTAATGTGTACCAATCAGTAAAGGCCAAATAGGTATAGATAAACACGTGTGACCTATAGAACAATGTATGAAAGATGATCCTAACTGCTGATCAACTGGGGCTCTTACCCCTCCCCTTGTTTGCAAAGGAGTTCTTACTTTCCACTTCACGTTTTCTTTGTACTTATTCCAATGAAGTTACTTGGTTCATCCCAGCTGCCTCTTTGTTTGGAGTGCTCATCCTTCAACACTGGCAGAAACGCTGACCCTGGTCTTGAGCTCTCCAGCCAAAGTCACAGCAATCCTCATCCTCCTGCCTCAGCATCCCGAGGGCTGAGATTACAGGTGTGCGCCACCTCAACCAGTTTATGTGGTGCATGGGGAGTCAAACCCAGAGCTTTGTGTTTTCCAGGCAAGTGCTATAACTTCTGAGCTACACCTCCAGCCCAAAAAAGAGGTTTAACAGAAGTAGCCCTTAGGCTCAGTTTAGCTGGAATCCATTGTTAAGTTTGATTTTTCCCTGGTTAGACTTTTGGAGGGTTCAGGAATTGACAAGATCATTATAAACAATTTTGGTTGAGGGGTGTCAGTGTGCTGCAATGTAGGATGGGCAGAGGTAGAATCAGCATCAGGTAGAGTCAAGATCCAGAGACTCCCAATCGAGGCAGAAGATAAAGACCCTTCACTGAAGGTCAGAATCAGGTCCAAAGGGAGTCTTTAGCCCACCTACATAGAGGGCAGGGGCAGAGGCATCACTGTATAACTGAAGACCCCACAGAGAGACCTGAGGGCCTTTAATCTCTTTTTTTATAAAATGAGTTAGGACCTTGAGGCATTCACCTGTTTCCAGCTGAATTAGAGCCTTGAGAAGTTGGCTGGCTTGCCAGCCAGGCTGTGCCTTGAGACATTAGAGCTCAAAAGCAGCGAGACCACTGGAGAACTTTTAGCATGACAAACAGCAGTCACAAAAACAAAGGAATTTGAAAGTAACAGTCCTGAAGCCACAAAACCAAGAAGAACAAAACAAAACAGTCCTCACCTCGCACTGACCTTCCTGCCAAGGATACAGACCTACATTTTACAGGTCCTTATCTTTTTCTCCTTTTTTATGTTATGACAAAAACCTTACCACATAAAAATCTTTTTTATGTCATACACACTCTTTTTGTTTATTCCTTTTTACTGAAAACATCCCTTCATCTGAATTTTTTTTTTCCTTTCTGTCTTAAGCCTGGTAGTATTTGGATTTTAAAATGTTCTTGCCACAGTTGTCATTGTTGTTTTATTTCTAGTCTCAGAGTTAACCAACCAAGCTGACATTTTAATTAAGCCTGGCAACAAGCTTCCAAGTAACCTTGGGCAGTAAATCTTCCCAGTACCAGTAGAAAACTGAAAGAAGAACAAAGATGTTACATTTTAGCTAAGGCTTGACCTTGAGTGACAGCATTACCTTAGCATCCTGAAGCTTATGAGAAATATTGTGGACAATTCAATTAAACAGAAGTATGAACTCAAAACACAGAATTATTTCATAATTTACCAATTAATCATTTTAAGCGGGTAGACCAGAGGGACTTGCTGCCATCTTCCCTGCTGCCCCTCGCAGCAGAGGTGCACAAAGAGACAGGGTTTTCCCAACACTGGGCAGCACCGCACTGGAATATATTAGTGAGATTCACTGCCACCTCCCTCTCCCGTAACAGCAGTGCTCTGCTCAGAGGCTGTGTTCTCCCGGTGCCAGGCAGAGCCATGCCAGGGAGAGCCCCTAGGGGAAATATACGGACAGACAACCAGAGACAACCAGAGACAACCAAAGACAACAGAACCATGAGGAAACGCAAAAATAAATCTTCTTCAAAAAATCTTGACATACCAGAAGATACTAGGAATCCTGAAAATGCAGAATCTAAAGATGAAAATGGCAAAAATGATGGTAACTTCTGAGCCCAGAAATACACCAAATTACAGCAGGAATTAAAGCAGGAAATGAAAGAGATAGAGCAAGAGCTACACCAGGACCTGGCTAAGCTAAAAGCAAACCTTGAGAAGCAAGTACAGGAGATCAAAGAAGAAATGAACCAGAAAATAACAAAAGCAATACAAGAAATGAGAGAAGAACACAACAGAGACATTAAAGAAAATAAATGCATATATCCAGGAAGTGAAAAACACAGCACATAATAAACAACCATTTCGAACATTTCAAAATACAGTATCAGACCTAGAAGACAAAATGACAGAGTGGGAACAGAAAGACCATAAAGAATGCAAAGTAAAAAAAGAAGAAAATGAGTCATTCAAAGAGAAACAACCTCAGAATTATGGGAGTCCAAGAGAAGACTGAGGACAAAACAAAAGGCCTAAAAGTCACATTCAAGGAAATTATGTAAGAAAATTCCCCAAATCTAAGAAGAGAAATGAACATTGAAATAATGCAGGCATATAGAACACCAAACAATATTGATCAGAAGAGATCCTCATCATGACACATCATAATTAAAGTACTAGAAAACCAACACAAAAAGAGAATACTGAAAGTGATAAGAGAAAAGCAGAAGGTGACTTACAAAGATAAGCCCATCAGGTAACTGCAGACTTCCCAACTCAGACTCTAAAAGCCAGGAGATCATGGAGCAGTATCATTCAAACACTAAAAGAACACAAATGCCAACCAAGACTACTATAGCCAGCAAAACTATCTTTTAAACTAGAGGGAGAAATTAAAATTTTTCATAATATAGAAAGCTTAAAGAAGTTTGCACCCACTGAGCCATCACTGCAGAGAATTCTCAAAGGAAACCTGGATAAAGAAAGGTCAACGACACTAGTGACCCCAGAAAAAGAGACAATAGCTAGAGAAGAAGGAGCTGAGAAAAAAAAAAATAAGGCCAATAAACAAGGAAAAACTACAAATATGGCAGGACATACCAAACATACCTCAATAATTACCCTAACTGTGAACGGCCTCAACTCACCTATTAAAAGGGATAGACTAGCTGACTGGATCAAAAAACATATATCAACAATTTGCTGCCTACAAGAGGAAAAACTTCACAGACAAGGAAACTCAGACTGAAAATAAAAGGAGGGAATTCAATATTTCACGCAACAGGTCCTGGGAAACAAGCTGGAGTAGCTATATTAGTCTCAGACTTAATCAGATTTCGAAACAAAACAGGTGAAGAAAGACAAAGATGGCCACTATATACTGGTTAAAGGAACAGTATAACAGGAAGAAATGACCACTTTCAATATATAAGCCGTAACTCTAGAGCACCCAATTGTGTAAACCAAAAATTATTAGACATGAAAGGACACACAGGCCCCAATACAATTATAGTAGGGGACTGTAATACTCCACTATCACAAATAGATCAACCACACAAAAAATCCCCAAAGATATACAACTGTTGAATGACACTAGAAAAATTGGGCATAACAGATGTTTACGGAGTTTTCCACCCAACATCAACAGACTACACGTTCTTCTCAGCAGCACATGGAACATTTTCTAAAATAGACCACGTCCTAGGCCATAAGTCATGCTTACACAGGTACAAAGGGATATAAATAATTCCCTGTATACTCTCAGACAATAGTGAAATAAAACTGGAACTTAATAGCAGCAGAAACAGAAGAAAATACACAAATACACGGAGACTTAACAACCTACTACTGACCAAACAATGGATTAGGGAAGAAATCAAAAACATCATAAGAGTTAAATGATGATGGAAGTACATAATATCAAAATCTGCGGGACACAATGAAAGCAGTCCTGAGAGGAAAATTCATAGCCCTAAATGCACACATCAAAATAACAGAAGTCACAAATAAATTCACGAATGATATACCTTAAGGACCTACAGAAACAAGAACTGTAGGGGTCTCTGTCCCGCAGTGACAGCCCAGGAGGAATCCGAGGACAAAGCAGTTTCAGTGAACGCTGTCTCAAGTTTATTTAGGGAGTACGGGGGCTTAAATAGACTGAGGAAACTAACTTGGGCCAATCAGCAAGACCTCAACCAGCAGCGGGTCTCCCAGGGGGAGGAAATGAGAAGAGGAAGGAGGATAGAACACTCCAGCTGTTTCTCAGTCTCTTCATTAAAAAAAAAAAAAAAAAAAAACGGTAGTTCCTGTGTTTAAGCAAAACAACACCTGGTTTAACTTACAATTAGTAACATTTCTTTGTGGGAAGGAAGGAACTCCGCCAAGGTCAGCGATGCTGAGGCTCTTGGGCCCTGAAGACCCAACAAAGAACAACTTAACCCAAAAGGCTGTAGAAGAGAAGAAATTATAAAGATCATATCTGAAATAAATGAGATTGAAATTGAAAAGATAATAAAAATATTAATGAGTCAAAGAACTGATTCTTTGAAAGAATTAACAAAATCGACAAATCTCTAGCTAAACTCACCAAAAAAAGGAAAGAAAAGACACAGATTAGCACACTTAAAAATGAAAAGGGTGAACTTACAACAGACTCTGCAGAAATTCAGAATATTTTAAGAAATTATTTCGAACACCTATTTCTAACAAATTAGAGAATTGGGGTGAAATGGATGACTTCTAGATACATATAAAATACCAAAATTAAATGAGGAAGATATAAAAATCTTGAACAACCCCATCAGGCACACAGAAATTGAAGCAGTCATTAAAGCTCTACCTACAAATTAAAGTCCAGGCCCAGATGAATTCACAGCAGAATTTTTTCAGCACTTTAGGGAAGAACTAACTCCAATCTTCCTCAAACTATTTCATAAAGTAAAAAGTGAAGGAATGCTACCAAACTCATTTCTTGAGGCTAGCATCACACTAATCTCAAAACGAGACAAAGACTTAACCAGGAAGGAAAATTATAGACCAATATCCTTAATGAATATAGATGCAGAAATCCTCAATAAGATTCTGGCAAACAGAATCCAAAAAGTAATCAGAAAGATCATACACCATGATAAAGTGAGCTTCATCCCTCAGGTGCAAGGCTGGTTCAACATATGTAAATCAATCAATGTAATACACCATATCAACAAAAGCAGAAACAAAAACCACATGATCATCTCTATTGATGCAGAAAAAGCCTTTGACAAAATCCAGCACCCCTACATGATAAAAACACTGAGAAAAATAGGTATAGAAGGGCCCTACCTAAATCTCACAGAAGCCATATATGCTAAACCTACTGCAAATATCATAGTAAATGAAGAAAAATTGAAATTGTTCCCTCCCATATCAGAAACAAGACAAGGCTGCCCACTTTCACCACTCTTATTCAACATAGTCCTTGAAACACTCGCCACAGCAATCAGACAAGAAAATGAAATAAAGGGAATCTGCATGGGAAAGGAGGAGGTCAAACTTTCCTTATTTGCAGATGATAGGATTTGCTACATGGAAGACCCTAAAAACTCCACTACAAAACTCCTGGAAATAATAAAAAAGCTTAGCCAAGTCACAGGCTACAAAATTAACATTAAAAATCAATAGCTTTATGTATACACTAACAATGAATTTATTGAGCAAGAACTCAGATAAACAATTCCATTCTCAATAGTTCAGCAAAAAATTAAATACCTAGGAGTATACCTAACTAAGGAAGTAAATGACCTATATAAAGAAAACTACAATACATTGAAGAAAGAAATTATAGGAGACATTAGAAAATGGAAAGGCATCCCCTGTTCTTGGATAAGCAAAATAAATATAGTCAAAACGACTATACTACCTAAACTGATATATAGATTCAATGCAATTCCCATCAAAATACCTACAAGTTTCTTCAAAGAACTTGAAACAACAATTCTTAAATTCAAAAGAGACCAAGAATAGCCAAAGCAATCCTGAGCAACAAGACCAAGGCAGGAGGCTTTACAATACCAGACATCAGGCTGTTCTATAAAGCAATAGTCGTAAAAACAATTTGGTACTGGCACAAAAACAGACAGATAGAACAGTGGAACAGAATTGAAGATGCAAAGACAAACTCAAACACCCTCAATTACTTAATCTTCGACAAGGGGGCCAAATGCATACAATGAAGAAAGGACAGCCTGTTCAACAAATGGTGCTGGGAAAACTGGACATCCACAAGCAGAAGAATGACTCTAGTCACACACCTGTCACCATGCACCAAAATCAAATCAAAAAGTGGATCAAAGACCTAGACATTAAAATAGAAACACTGAACCTTCTAGAACACAAATTAGGCAAATATGTAAAAGACACAGGGGTAGGCAAAGACTTCCTTGACAAGACACCAAGAGCAAAAGAAATTATCCCCATTATTAACAAATGGGATCTTGTCAAATTGAAAAGCTTCTGCACAGAAAAGGAAACTACCAACATTGTAAAAAGAGAACCAACAAACTGGGAAAAAAATATTCACCAACAACGTCTCAGATAGGAAGCTCATCACTAGAATACACAGGGAGCTGAAGAAAAGAAAACCAACCAAAATAAAGGATCCTATTGAAAAGTGGGCAAATGAAAGGAAGAGGCAGTTCACTCATGAAGAAGTACAAATGGCCAATAGATACATGAAAACATATTCAACATCCCTAGCCATAAGAGAGATGCAAATCAAAACAACGCTAAGATACCATCTCACCCCAGAGAGAATGGCCTATATCAACAAGTCAAATAGCAATCAGTGCTGGTAAGGCTGTGGGGAGAAAGGAACCCTCCTGCACTGCTGGTGGGAGTGCAAATTCGTACAACCACTTTGGAAAGCAGTATGAAGATCTCTCAAAAGACTGGAAATAAATATCCCCTTCGATCCAGCAACACCTCTCCTGGGAAAATTTCCAAAAGGCCAAAACAACACACAACAGATATATATATATCTATATCTATATATATATATATAGATATATATATCTATATATCTATATATCTATATATCTATATATATACATGTTTATAGCAGCACAACTAACAATAGCTAAAATATGGAAGTCACCAAAATACCCATCAACAGACCAATAAATACAAAAACTGTGGTATTTATACACAATGGAATACTATGCATCTATAAAGTCCAACAATGTGGAGGCTTTTACAAGCAAATGGAAGAAACTTGAGAACATCATGCTTAGCGAAGTGAGTCAGAAGCAGGTGAAACATCGAATAATCTCTCTCATATGAGAAACCCAGATCACAACTATCTCATGGAACTTAAAACAGAAAACAAAGAGGGGTAGGGCTGGGAGGAATGGAGGGGTGGGTAGGGAGAGGGACAAAAGGAGAGTGGGAAAGTCCTTGTTACCTTGACAAGATACGTATGTGCACAAAATGCTCAACTTCATTGTAAACCTTAAATTTTGTGCTTATACATATCAATAAAATGGGAAAAAATCATTTTAAGAGGCTCTTGTCAGGAAGGCTTATTTTTCTCCTTTGGCATCCTGGGAGAAAAAGCAATCATATAACCAGAGAGACACCTTTTTCGATGTTTAGCCTGTAGTTTGATTTACTCTGTATAACTACTTGGGTTTAAACTGCAGTATAACCTCAATCTGAGAGTAGCAGAGCTTGGCCTTTCTGTTGGTACCTTTTGGTATTGTTTCTCTAACATTAACATCGTACCAGTGTTATGGGTTGGATCTAGAATGTTCCCCGACAGCCTCGTGTATCTGGATGCTGTGGCATAGCTGCGGGACCATGTGCTGCTGAGAGGTGGGGCCTGGTCAGAGAGAGCAGAGTGCTGGGGCTGGACCCAGAGGGTGTTGCTAGCTGTCCTCTTCCTTGCTGGCTTCCTGTCTGCTGAGTGGAGAACATCTTTCCTTTAACTAGCTTCTGCCATGTGCTTCCATAACTGCCGGTTGCCCATGAATAAACTGAGACCCCCTAAAACTATTAGCTAAAACACATCTTTTCTCTCCCAAGCTGTGGGCATTGAGGATTGTGTCCCAGGAATGAATAAGTAACTAGGGCAGTTTTATCCCCTTTTTGTAGTTGCTTAGCATAGGCTTGAGTTTGAAATGTGGCCTCTGTTACTGTATATTTTCTCCTAATACTGGGACCTGGGGACCTTAGGGGACCCCAGAAAGGCACCCACCATGGAGGGAAACTGAAACAAAGTGTTCAGCAGCTTTTTTCATCCACAGAGGAGACTGGAGCTCTGACCAGCAACTCTCTGTGATCAAAGGCGATTATTATGAGCAAAAATTAACTTGGACAAGCTTGTGCATAGAAAAAGATAATGGTCTTTTTCCTAAGATTATGGGAGCCCTGTTATTTCCAATGACATTCCAAGTTTGGTGGAACCTTGCAGGTGCTGGTTCCCATGTGTAGAATAAATGACAGGAAAGCATTTTTGCTCTCAAAAGGGGGTGGCTGGGAGGGACAGGGCTCCTTCCACCCACACCACCTGCCTGGCAAGTGCCTAGCACAGAGCATGAAGGAGCGTTATAAGGAAAGTGTCCTTCCCCAACCCCAACCCCTTATCTGTGATTGTGCATCCCCAATCCCAGGAAGCATGCTCATGTCCAGCATGGCCCGGAGGGAGCTGGTCCCTACTAGCAGGACTTGTCCATACCTACCTGTGGGCAGAACCCAGGTTCCCTGTCCCCTCTCCTATGACCCTGAAGCCTCTGGTGCCTCCATTCCTCAAAGGTGATGATATTCATTTAAGCTTCTGGTATAGTGTCATATTAAGACCTAAGCGCCTCCCTCTGGAGGGGTGGATGTCCCCGTAAGGAGATGTAAGGACCCTCATGATACTGTACATGGCAGCATTCAAGGTCAGCGAAAGTTAATTCACCCTCATCTGTGAATTTGCTTGGCCTTGTCATGGGTTTATTCTAAATGCAGTCGACATAGTTGTTCTATCATCCCATGTATTTTTATTTCCCTCCTTCAGCCAGGTTCTCTCATGAGGTGAACAAGAAGAGGGAATATAGAAGGCTTGTGATAACGTAAATGAAAGGTCAAACCTATAAACTCCTCTATGGACACAGCTGTTGTTTTCCTCTGTCCTGGGATACAGTTGGCTCCACTCCTGTGCCTGCAGCCAAGGTCAGGGCTGGGGTTGGCTGTTGCCAAGATTTTTTTTTTTCTTCTGAGACAACATTTTGCTCTGGAGTTCAGGCTGATCCTGAACTCTGTGTAGCCCAGACTGGCATCAGACACACAGCAATTCTTCTACCTCAGCCTCCCAAGTGCTGGGATTACAGGAATACACCACCGGGCCTGACTTATGCAGTGCTGGAGAATGGAACTCGGGGCCCTACTCTTGCCAGGCAAGCACTAACCCTTGTGCCATTCCTCCAGCCCTTGTTGCCAAGATTTTTACTGTCAAGTTTGGCAGGGGTCCAGGAAGGAGAGTAACGCCTCTTGTCTGGGGCATTCTTTCCCTGAGACCTAAGTCTTCCCTGGCACACTCCCCAAGAATAAGAAAGCTTTCTTTTTTTTAAATATCCTTTTTTATGTTCCCAATCCATTCTGAAGCAATAAGCAATTAAACAACAGATTTTCTCTTCCTTTTGCAGGAGTGCCAGTTGTAACAGAGACAAAGTTTATGCCCACTCATGCCAGATTTTCAGAATGTCTTCTCAGTAGCTGGTAGCCCCAGACTCCAAAAAAGCCTGAGGTTAGTACATACTACAAACACAATACTAGCTTTCCCCTAGAAAAAGGCCTCCTGGAACCTACATCAGAAGCAGTGCTCAGGAGCCATAACAGACAATGACGTAAGTATGAGCCATTTTTTTTAAAAAAAAAGGACCTTGAGACTGAACTCATTACAGTAAAAGAAAGCTCTTTGGGGTCACCCTTAAGTAGTGCCAAGGAAGAAACTGCCACAGAACTGAGGCCGCCAACCTCCTGAATGGCTCAGGTATAGTGGGAGCACCTCCAAGGGTGCAGAGCCCTTCCCTTGGGTGAGGGAAGCCAGGACAGGAAGGAGAGCTTTGCTGAGGGGGCCTGGGATGAACAGGACACCTCAGAGGCCTCAGTGATTGTTAGGTCCTCCCTCACTGCCTACTCCCAGCACAGAACTTTGGCTTACCCCACACACCCTCATAGACGTTCAAAGAAATCTCTCAACTAGGCCTTTAAAGTGAAGTCCCTCAACAACAGAAACATGAGAAGGCAAGGCAATAGGACATCCACAGAGATGCCTGAGACCCCAGAAACTAATGTCATAGGTACTGAAATAGTGGAACTCATAGAGAAGGAAGTCAAAAAGCAAATAAATGAGTTGAATAGCTACTTCAAACAAGATGTCCTCTAAGAAGCACAAGCAATGCTCAGTGGGCTTAAAGAGGAACTTACTAAACAAATAGCAGTCCTCATGGATAAAAATCTTACCGAGCATATAGAAGCCACAAATAAAATGTTGGTTGACATAAATAAGGAAATGCAAGGTATAAAGGAATATTTTGATAGAGAAGTAGAAATTTTGAAAAGAAATCTAGCTGAGATTTAGGATATGAAAAACTATTTGCAAGCATGGGAAGTTGATTCAAACATTGGGAGGATAGAATTTCAAACCTTGAAGTCAAAGCTGAGGAAACAAAGACTACATTAGGCATGACACCAAAATTAAACATGAGCAAACTAGTGGGACACAACAGCTGATGGACGATTCAAAGAGCACCAATCTCTCATAATTATGGATGTGGGAGAAAGAGCAGAAGACAACACTGAAGGTATAAAGAATTCATTCACTGAAATAGTGCAAGAAAATCTCCTTTATCTAGAAAAAGAAATTAATTTTCAGGTATAAGAAGCTTGTTGAGCACCAAATAACCTCAACCAGCAGTGAGACTCACCAAGGCATTTCATAATCAAAACATCAGAAATACAACATTAAGAGAGAACATTAAAAGCAGCAAGAGAAAAACAGACATTATTCTACCAAGCCAAACCCACTTGAATTACCACAGATTTCTCGATGCAAACTTTAATGCCCAGGAGATCCTGAAGAAAAATCTTTCAAGCTTTAAAAGACAGCAAGTGTCAACCTGGGTTGTTGTATCCAGAAAAATTAGCCCTGACAATTGAAGGGGAAGTAAAGATTTTTCATGACTAAGAATCCCTAAAGAAATTTGCAACCCCTAGCCCAGCACTGCAGAAAATACTTGAAGACATTTTTGAGAGAGACAGAGAGACAAGCAGCACCAAAAACAAGGAATAAAGGAAACATCTGAAGATAAAGTGTAACAAAAACAATAGATTGGAATTTGAATCATTTGCCTGGTATCCCATTAAAACATTACCATCTTTCTCATAAAATCTGTGAAACTTTCCCTCCTAATATTATTTTTAATAGTATATTAGTTTGCAAATCATAATAATTATATTCAATATGGGGAATCTATATAAAATCTTTTTAAAATATGTATGCATGAATTTATGAATGGATAGGTAGATAAAACAATAAACCAAATCTGGTAAAATGTTAATAATTAGCAAAATGTGAGTAAATACTTTATGAAAGTTAAAAAAATTCTGAAATGACTAAGTATGTCATATCTATTGCTTATGTGTCACTTACTCTTGTGATACAGACTTATTTTAAGTTCATGTAATGTAGAGATTCATTTATTCACTCTATGATGTAAGTTTAGTCTAAGAAAACTGATGATGCAATGACAACCTAAATGTCTTTTGAATGTATGAACATTTACCTTTCACACATCAGCTATGGAATTTGAAATTTTACTTCTTTTTCTTTTTCAGGTTTTCTAGCCTTATGAATTTCTCTGTTATTGTTCTTTTCTAATGCGGACTGGTGGGTGAGGCCATGTTGAAGAACCTCAACAGAGATATAGGGAAATATAGAGAAGAAGAGCTTTGGCAAACATCCCAATAAAGGGCTCTGCTGGACCCAGAGAGGAGGCATCAAGCTATGGCCACCGCAGCCCAATCTAGGGGTGGGAAGCTGAGCTAGCCAGTGGTGATTTGAGTGGTGCAGTGAGTCAGACACCGAAAATTAAATATGTTAAATATTGCATGGTTTCCCCAATTTGAGAAACCCTGAATACAGACATTCTATAGAACCAAATGGGTATGACAGTGGGAGTTACAGGGAGATGGGGAGAGTGTGTAAGGGCCAAAAATGGGAAGGGATTGTTAAGTTGATGTGATATATATGTGCACAAAATGCTCAAGTTCATTGTATACATTATGTATCACATATATGTATTAATAAAAATGAGGAAAAAAGAACAAAACTTTTCTGTCAATTCTACCTCTTGTAGAACCCTAACTAGTATACCCAGAAAGCAAAACAACAGGGAGTGCAAACTGCCAACAGTCACTTCCCTCTTTAGGCTGGTTGTACTGACCTTACTGGCTTCTTCCTGTGGGCCTTGGGTCTTCTTTTATAGCCCAGATATGAGCCCCCAACAGGACACAACCTTGGTTTCACTAAGGGATCACCAACCTTTTGCGAAGGTGGCTTCCTCCTTATCTGAGGCAGCAGGTGGACCGGGCGGATCCTGACCCCTCTTTGCCTGCTTCCCTTAGCCATGTGGCCCAACCATGGGAAGGGCTTGACCCTCCCCTTGAAGGCCCATGGCCCTTCCATCTAGTTTTTGCAGACTGCTCCTCCTTCCTTAGATAATCTGCCTATGCATTCTCTTAACTCCTACACAAACAAACATCCTAAATATTGTATTTCAAGTCAGGGTCTAATCCTGTAGAAGCTAACCTGTAATGTAATTGAGTCCCATAGGAAGGCATCCTTTAATTCCATAGGTGGAGGGCAGGTCAGTGGCTAGGAGGAAGGGCCAACTGCCTCACCTGTGTCCTTCATAGCCCAAACATAAGTACCTCCTTGAAGAAATCAGCAGAGTCCTTTTTTTTCCCTTCCAGCCAAGCAAGGTCTTAGGATATATATCCTCGGAAAGAACATTCTAAAAATCTTTACTCTAAAAATATGATTTGAAAAGTCTTTTCTGCTTCCATAAATCAGTGATGTGCCTGAATTAAATTAAATCTTTATCTTATATATCAAATTCTCTCTTAAATCTCATATCTTTCAGTGATTTAAAGGAATGAACATTAAGAAATTTCAGTGTAAATGAACTCCTTTTTAATACCAAGCAATGACCTAACTTGTAAAACTTTTGGATACAATGGTAACTGGCTATAGTATTTCTAGTTACCTTTTGGTGATTAACATCAAACTCAGTATATAAAACAACAAGCACCTGTTACTGTTACCTCTCAAGATTGCATTACTGGCCACATAGGTCCACATGCTCAGATCAATTTGTTTGCTCACTGCAGACCAAATCAAAAGAGGCCATTTATTTTGGTAAAAATTAAAAAGGATTTATTCAAAGCTAGCTCGAAGGAGATGGAGGGATACTATTTGCCTCAAGTCACCATCTCCACATGTACAAGTGGACAAAGGTTTTTTGTAATAAGAAACAGTGAGAGCAGGAAGTACAGTGAGAAAATAGACATGGACGAGTTGATTGGATTTCTTCCTGAACTCCACCTTCCCTCTCTTACCTGCAGGAATGAAATTCAACTTTAACTTCTTGGTGCCAACATCTTGCATATTCTGTCCATTCTTCTGAGGTGTGGAGGGGTGGGGCTAAAGAAGTGGGCAGAAGGCGCTTGTGTCTATTTAGGTCAGAGTACATTGTCCGGTCAGGCAGTGTGTGAGTTCCAAGAGAGGAACCACGCATCAGGTTGGGGTCTATGATGAGAGCTTGAGGATGTGAACAGGAATTTTAGTGGAAGATAATTACCTGAGGATTGTCCTGTGTCACTCCACTGTGTATCCTCCGGGAATCCCTGGCTTATGCTTACATTTCCATACTTAAAGTTGCAATCTGAAAGGCCATCACTTCAGCTCCACAGAGTACCTTTGCTTCAGTTAGGAACCTTGCTACATACCAGTCTGACGAAAACAAGCCAGAAGGAATCCCTGGTTCCGGGTGCAAACCACCAGCCCCACCTCTCCTCGGCCCATACAAATGGACAGTACTGTGGATGCTTTCCTGTGGTATCAGGAGGACAAAGTCCCAGTTTCATCTCCTTAGGTAAGGAAGGGATAGCCTAAGAAAGGGTATGACACACCCTGGACTCCTTTGTTGTTCTATTATAATCCTTTTCCCACTGTTCCTTACTGTCTCAGTTACTTATTCATTGCTCGGACACAATACCTGACATCCACAACTTAAGGGAGGAAAGATTTATTTAAGTTTACAGTTTCAGAAGGACACAGTCCATTCATGGGTGACCAGCAATGGTGGAAGCACATCACAGAGGTCTGGTCAGAGAGAAGCTCTTCACGGCATGGCAGACAGACAGCCAAGTGGGGGAGAAGGTACAGAGCTACCTTTCCAGGTCATGTCCTCCCTTTCCGGGTTAAGCCCCAGTGTTCCACCCATTCCGACCAGGAACCACCTCCTAATGGCACAAGGTTCCATAGATACCCCACTACATCCAAATGCATAAGGCTTTGGGGTGGGGGGGGGGCATTTTAGATCCAAACCATAACACTTACCATGAAAGACCCTTGCACCCTGTACACAGAGAGATGGTGATTTGAGGCAAAATGGCCCCACCATCTTCTCAGAGCTAGCGCTGAGCATAACCTTTTTTTATTGACCAAAATAAAAGGCCACGGGTCCCAGTGACTCAAGCCTGTAATTGTAGCACTCTGGGAGGCTGACGCAGGAGGACTGCAAGTTCAGGCCTAGTTTGAAAATTTAGCAACTTAGTGAGACTCTGTCTCAAATAAACTATAAAAAGGAGTTGGAGATGTAACTCAGAGTGAAGTCCTTAAATTCAGTCCCCAATACCATAAATAAATAAATAAATAGCCTCTTTTGACTGACAAGCAAGCAAACCTAAGCGCTAATCCATGTGCCTAGTAACCCTATCGCCCACTCCCTTCCCTGTGTAACCGTGCTCCTACTTCTCTTCAGGCAATCCACACAAACTCACAATCTCTCTTGTGCTATTAGTCTAAGGCATTAGCTTTCTCTCATTATTCTGCTTATATGACTCATCATGTAGCCCAGGGTCAGCAACATTTTAAGCATTGTCGGGCACATGACCATGTTAACAGTGACTACTTCTTTAGGAATTGCCTTAGAAGTTGGGACACATCTGTGATCCAAGCTCTCTGGGAGGCTGAGGCGGGAGAATTGCATGTTCAAGATGAGCCTGGGCAATTTAGTGATTTAATGTCTCAAAATCAAAAATAGAAAGGGCTGGGAATGTAACTTAGTGTGGATGATACAGGCAAGACAACATTTTAAATTAAAGGTTATGTTTTCCAGGGAGTAAAAAATAGTGCTTCATCCTCTCTCCCCAGTTTCCAGTTATCTAACAACTCTTCACAATCCAGCAACTGACCAAAAGGAGAAAAAAAAAAAAAAAGAAAAAAGAAACTCCCAGGTGCAGAGGAGGAAGGACAGTGTCAGAGTAGACTCCCCTTCTCTTCAATTGTAGGTGATGGAGATACAGATGCTGATAGTGGGGCCAGGGGTGCAGCTCAGTGGTTAAAGTGAGAACCTACTAAGTGCACGGCCCTGCCTCGGTTCAGTGTCCCAGCATCATGTCAGCCAGCAAGGTGGTGCATGCCTATAATACCAGCCCTCTAGGAGGTTGAGGCAGGAGGACTCCAAATTCAAGTTGAGGCAGGAGGATCATCATGAGTCCAAGGCCAAACTGGCCTATGTAGGAAATTCAGGACCAGCCTGGGCTACAGAGTGAGACCCTGTCTCAAACAAAACAAAATCAGCAATCAACAAAACTTGGAGGCTAACAACAGGCTGTAAGTTCCCAGCAATGGCCTATAAACCTTCCTTTTATTTTATAAACTTACACCTGTGATATCCGCTTCCCTACTTTCACCTGTGATACCCACTTTCCAACTTTTTAAAGTCTCTAGCACACAGAGACAAGGCAAAGAATGGTAATTTTGGAGAAATGACACTCACCATGTCCCCCAAAGCTGGTTTTGAATACTCCAGCCTGTGGCTCTGGATTTGGCAGGTGGGGAAATCCGCAATTACATTGGCTTTAGTCAGTCAGTAACACCAAGGCCTTGGATTCAATCCTGAGTTTACAAAAAATTCATAGTAAAAAATCCTCTCTAAAAAACAAAAAAGAAAGGATTTAACCTTGCTGAACAGTTACTTTCATTTTCCTATACCCTGCCCTTCCCCAACTTTGTGTTTCCTAATCTTCTTCCTTTTTTCCCCCCAGCCTTTCGAGTATGGAGATTACAGCCTGCACCACCACCATCACCACCACCACCACCGCCACCATCACCATCACCACCATCGCCATCATCACCACCATCACCATCATCACCACCATCATCACCACCATCACCACCACCACAAGAGGCCCTCTCTAATCCTATCATGAGCTGAGGTCACCTCCCGGTAGACCAGCATTCTAAATTCTAAAGAGCCTAAGGGACTAAGCTGCTACCTGCTGTATCTTCCTTTATAGCAAAAGTAGTCTGTCCATCTAAAAATATGACAGGAAGCTGGGAGTGGTGGCCTGTACCTATAACGAACAAAGGGGGTTGAAGCAGGAGAGGACAAGGTTGAGCCCCGCCTGAGCAACTTGGTGACCCAGCGAGAACCTGTCTTAAAGTAAAAATGGGCTGAGATGTGTTTTGATGTTAAAGTCCCAGGTTCAATCCCAGTGCTACAAAAAGAAAAAGGAAAAGAAGGAAGAAAGAAAAAGAGAAGCAAAAAAGGAAGAACTGGGGATAGAGATAAAGAGTGGTGGTTTGGACCCGGAGTGTCCCCCAAAAGCCTCATGTTCCTATGGATACTGTGTAGGGTTGGGAGGCGGGCCTGGTGGGAAGGGACTGGGCTGGATCCACCCTTCCTCCTAGTCTCTCTCTGCTCCACCATGCTGTAAGGATCTCTGTCACTGGAACTCTCATCCCAGCTCTAGATGGTTCCACCACGTGGTTCCACCATTTTGCAGCTGCCCCATGAATGGACTGAGACCTTCTGAAACTGTAAGCTACAGTAAATCCCTAAGTTGTGGGTGTCAGGTCTTGAGTCACAGCAACCAGAAAGTAACTAACACAGAAAGAGAGAGAGTGCCTATAGGAGCTAGTCCTAGGAGGTCAAGGTTCTGGAGAGGAAAGGAGGTCTCTGGAGGTAGCTCAGGTAGAGGGCCTGGCTAGCATGTGTGGGGTCATGGGTTCCACTCCTAGTGCCCCCCAAAAAAAATAAAGAAGGAAGAGTAAAGTACAGCAACGACCCCACTCCTGATACCAATACTGTCTTATTTACTTTTTCGTTGCTGTGACTCAATACACGACACCCACAAACTTAGGAAAGGAAAGGTTTATTTTAGCTCACAGTCTCGAAGGTCAGTCCATTCAGGGGTGGCCAGCAACAGTTGAAGTACATGGCAGAGAGAGAGAGGTGGAGGCAGCTTCCCGGGACATCACAAACAGGACAGCAAGCTGAGGCTAGTTGAGACTAGTCCCAATCCTCCAGGAAGGCCAGTGCAGCTTATGTATCCTTTCAGGTCTCCACCCAGTAATTAGTCCCTCCTGCATCCAGGTGTGGCCACTACACACCGTTAATCCTAACTTAACTGTAATCCACCCCTCCAGACCAAACCCCAATCCACCAATATCACATGGTTCTGTTAAAATACATGAGACTTTTGGGGAACACTCCAGATCCTAACCACAAGACCTTTCTATCCTTCCTTCTCACTGTTACAAATAAATTCCCCACCCACTTTTGATCTTCCTCAGACTCTGATCACTTTGTTCTTAACCAAACAGACAGCCTGTGAACCCACCGTGACTACTGAGGACCAGCAACACGCCCATAATGAGAGGAAGCAGGGAGGAGAGGAGGGGAGGACAGAACAGAAGACAGAATGAACTGAAGGGGAGGGGAGGGGAGCTGGGAGTGGCGGCACATGTCTGTAACCCTAATCTCAGAAAGCTGAAGCAGGAGTGCTGTGAGTTCGAAGCCAGCAAGATGAGCCTGGAGTACAGAATGAGACTCTGACTCAAGGACAGAGAGGAGAGGACAGGGGCCGGGAGGGGGAGAGGGAAGGGGAAGATGAAACGGGAAATACAAGCCCTAGATGACAAACGCCTCATTCAGTGTGTAGTCTCTTGCCCTACTCCTCCTCCTCCCCCCTCCACACCCCCTCCAAAAGCCCTTTGCACACTTAACTCCCCCTAGCTGGAGTTCTGAGGGTGATAGCCACCTCCATCTTCTAAGGTTCTGGCTCTTGGGTACAGCAGATTCCTTCCCACCAGCCCTTATCTCCTGAAAATTGTCTTTCATTTGGAGAGCAGTCCAAACCTCAGTCTGGTAATAGTCTCTGCTGACACACTCCCTCTGTCACCATAGACCAAAAGCAACTGTTGGAAAAATCCAACCAAAAACCAACTGGCCTGCCTGCCACCCAGGCACCTCTCCCCAAGGCAGAAGAGAATGGAAACTGTGTCATTACTGAATACCCACGTCAGAGAGTGACACTTTTTTCCATACCACAGATGAAGCCCAGGGTCTTCACATGAAGCTCCATCTCCAGCCCGCTTTTTACTTTTTGACTTTAAGACAGAGTTTCACTACACTGCCTCTAGGATTTTTTTCTGTCACAGTAAGTTTTAATAAAGCTCAGGTAACTAGATGGAAATACAATC
The DNA here is from genome assembly GCA_004027205.1 of Ctenodactylus gundi. NCBI lineage: Eukaryota > Metazoa > Chordata > Mammalia > Rodentia > Ctenodactylidae > Ctenodactylus > Ctenodactylus gundi. Next base: position 33,943 of record PVKB01007177.1, read on the forward strand.
ATCCCTCTATCTCCTTGGCTTAGAAAGACAAGAAATAACTGTATTTCATAAGCCAGTTCAATGTCCTATAAAGAAAATCTCATTATGTCAATATTAATTTTTTTAAAATCTAGCAAATTTACAGAATAATTCATTAGAAGTCTGTTGACCTTCACTCAACTAGAAAAAGTCCCTACATTCGTCTTTTCCCTCTGGGACACATATGCATATTTTCATGGCTCTTTTATAACAGTTACGTATGTCTAATTTTGTATCTTTATGTAGTGTGATGTAACCAATTATTTTTTATGATTTATGATTACGATTCACAGTTACAATAATCTTTACACTCATGATTGTTATTTAGCACTAGAATATATCACTTTACTATACCATGTTAAACTCCTCTCTACCTGATTGTTGAAGCCTTAGCTTTCTTCTAGCATTTCACTGTCATGAAATAAACATTATATGTGTATACTTTTGTTTTTTATTAAACATTATTTCCTCAGGATAGATTATATTACTTGGTCAGGGGTTAGGCATATTTATGATTCTTTCAATAAAGTATGATTTTGCCCTACAGAAAGACTGGATCAATTTACATTGCTATTATTAATGCATTAGCAGATCTGCCTTCTTGAAGCCTCACAGACCAGGGCTTCCATAACTTTTTTAAAGTTTTTATAATTTTTTTAAGGTGCAAAATTAAACTTCTCAGTAGGTTCATCTTGCAGTTATTTACCAACAAGGTTGACTGCCTGTTTTTAAAGTCACAACTTCCTGATGGCATTTCTCATGTGAAATTTTAATCACTTGTTTAATGGACAGTTGGTATTTTTACTCATTTGTCGGTGCTTTTTACACTCTGGAGTTACTGAACTCTCATCTTTATATTTCTCAACTCTATTGAATTTTTAAATTGTGGCTTTATCGGCATTCATTCTACCAAAGCTGAAACTATCTACTAGTGAAGTTATATCTCTTTTCATTTCTATTTCATGGACAATCAAAAAGTGGTTTCCCCTGTTACTAGTCTGTGTGTAAACACTTGTTTTTTTTTTTTTTTAAAGCATTTAAGTCTTCTTTTGTAGAGAATGGCAGGAAGTGTGGTTCTCATTATTAATGTTTGTGTATACTAAAGGTCTCACCTAAGTTGCTCATTAGTTCCTGTTGCTGGGACAAAATACTTGACATCCACAACTTAAAGGAGGAGAGCTTTATTTGGTTCATGGTTTCAAAGGATTCAGTCCATGGTTGGCTGGTTCCAAAGCAGGAGCATCATTGCAGAGACATGGCAAAACAAAGCTGCTTTGTGCTTGGTGGCTGGGAAGCAGAGCACAGGAAGATTGCTAGAGAGCAGGGGCCAAGGACCAGATGTAGATCCCAAGGCCAGAACTCCGTGTCCCACCCAGACACACCCAAAGGTGTGCTTTTACTAATCTCCCAGGTGGTTCCCAAGCTAATCACATAAGGAACAAATAATGTTCTCACCAGTACATGTTAACGTCTGCTAGGACAAATTCTTTTCATGATACCTTTAGAATCTGTGATGCTCTTTGATGTCATTGCCCTTTATTTTCCCATATAAAATAAAAGTCATAACTTTGTGAAGTATCTTTTTTCTGACTGGTGGCTAATTCATCTGAATCCATCACGGACTGTGCTGAGCAGAGGTGAAACTGCAGCCCTGGTAAGGTTCTATTGACCTTGAATTTACTCCTGTATCTCCAGAATTTCCAGTAGAAATCCTATCTTTTCCACACCCATCTCCTACGGAAGTCCAAAACTCCAGTGTCTGTCTCACGGGATTTCGGAAGGCTCTGCTCTGCTGTTAAAGGCCATCTGGTTTTGTTTTTAGACTCCATTATTGTTCATCCCCAAAATTCAACACACTCTAGAGACCTTCCAGATCTCTGATGGTCCCAAGGTCTCTGTGTCCCAGATGTACTCCCTCCAGAATGTGAGGCCTGTGGTCATCAGTATCTGAACCAAACGAGTTAAAAAAGGAAGAAGAAACATTGCTATAGCTTCTTCCTGGGAAAGCTCTGGCCTTGCCTTAGACTCCAGATATCAACTTTCTCTTGCCTCACTTGGCTTCTATCTGCTATGGCATGAGCAGATTTCTAGCCTCTGCTGTGTGCCTTCACAGTTTGCCAATTGCCCCATGAATGGACGGTGTGAGAAGTTCTGTAACTGTGAGCTAAAATAAAATTTTCCTCCTTTAAATTGTGAATGTCAGGTATTGTCTTAGCTACTTCCTCTTTGCTGGGACAGATTACCCAATATCTACAACCTTAGGGAAGAAAGATTTATTTTAGCTCGTGGTTTCAGCCTGTTCGCAGGTGGGTGTGTGGAAATGGTGAATCACATGGCAGGGCCAGGGCCATGGCCAGAGCCAGAGACAGTTTCCTCAGAGACTCAAGGCAAATGCTCAGTTGCAAACTCCTGTCAAAACTAGAGCATCATGCAGTGGCACAGTAAATATTCCTAGTCCAAAAGGGAGGAATGGAGAGTATAAAGCAATTCTTAAACACACCAAGGCAAAGATTAAATCTTATAGATCCATTTCCAGCACCTGGGATAAACTGTGGTGAGATGTGAATTCCAAAGAGCTTGGGTGGCCCTACCACTCCAGCATTGCCTCTGGCTGTAACCTCCATCTTCTCTCTTTTGGATTGGCCTTGCCCACACCCTGCAGCCTTCCTCAGGGAAAAATCCATGCTTCTGGCTTCTCCAAATTTTCAGGGTCTCCATTGCACCTGAGGCATCTCCTTTACAACTCCACACAGTGCCCTCCCAGGGGCAATGTCTGGCCTCCAAGGCCTTACTCTTAAATTTGGGTGGAAGCCTCCATGAACCCACAACTCTTGTACTTTGCAAACCAGTAAAGCCAGGACCACGTGGACATTGCCTAGTTCTGCTTCTGGCTTGAGCATTAACCTGACCACCTTGATAAACACTGTAGAGGCAACAAACATTTTTCTCTCTGGCCCTACAGGACGCCTTGGGACGCCTCTATTCTCAGAATAGAGTTCTTTGTCTCTCCACCCTTGAGTTGGTAGAGTATGATTTTGTTGATTTCTTTCTTTTTTGTTTTTTTTTTTGTGGTTTTTTTTTTTTTTTTTTTTTGAGACAGGGTCTCACTCTGTAGCCTGGTCCTGAACTCACTTCAGAGCCCAGGCTGGCCTTGGACTCATGGCAATCCTCCTGTCTCAGCCTCCCGAGTGCTGGGATTACTGGCGTGTGCCACCATGCCCCGCTTATGTGGTGTTGGGGAAGCGAACTCGGGTACTTAGCACTTGACTCAGCACTTGCTAAGCAAGCGCTTTAACGGCTGAGCCATTCCTCCAGCCCGATCTTGTTGATTTCTGAGATGCCCTCAAGGCATTTTGTCTGTAGTCCTGACTGTAAGTATTTGATTTTTTTTTTTTGATACTTATTTCTTTTGCTCCACCACTGCAGGCCCTTTTAGTTTTGCAAAACAGCAAACGTTTTGTATCATTTTTCTCTATCATATTTTTCTGCCTTTTGTTATAGAATGGGCTAAAAGATGCAAACAGTAGCCATGCAATAGCCTGAATATCAGGTTTCCTTGAAACTTCCTCCACCAGATTAAGTAGTTCACCACCCTTAAATCTCAGTTTTAGGCAAAGTCTTTGGACAGGGATAAAATGCCAAAAAGCTTTCTGTTAGAGCATACCATGCATGATTTTCAGACCTCTTGCCAATATAGTTCTCCTTTTCATCTGAAACTTCTTGAGCCTGTCCTTTCTAATCCACACTTGTATTGGCATTCTGGTCTTCTGAGCTTCAACCAGTATCTTACATCAAGCTCATCTCAAAGCACTCCAAGGCTTTTCCAGCAGGCACCCTCAAATCAAATTTCTCCCACAGAGCAGTTCCAAAGGCTTCCAGACCACATTTTCAGGTAAATTAAAAGCAATAGCCCCACTTCTCTGGTACCAATTTCTATCTTTGTTAGTTTCTCATTGCTGAGACAGAAAACCTGACATCTACAGCTTTAAGGAAGAAAGATTTATTTTAGCCCAGTTTCAGAAAGTCAGTCTGTTCACCAATGGGCCATTGGAAATAGTGGAATCACATCCCTGAGCCAGAGTTGGGGCTAGCGCCCCAGCCATGGCTGAAGCTAGAGCTGCAGCCAGAGTCAGAGATCTTCATAGCATAGCAGAACACAGCCAAATCAGGGAAGAAGGGCAGAGCCAGCACATGCCTTTTCATGTCAAGCCCCAAGCGTCTGCCCCTTTTAGCTAGGGCCCAATTCCCAATAACACCCAGTATCCATAAGTGCGTGAGACTTTATGGAGACACTTTATGTAGGGGTCTCTGTCCCGTGGGAACCCCCAGAACAGCCGAGGAGGGATCGGACAACAGAGTAACACACTCCGGGGAGTCGATTCAGTGATTGCCGTCTCCAGTTTATTCAGGGAAGTACAAGGGCTTAAGTAGACTGAGGTAGTTATCTTGGGCCAATCAGCAAGGACTTAACCAGCGCAGGGTCACCCAGGGGGAGGGAAGGAGTAGAGGAGGGAGGATGCAATAAGGAGCAGTTCCAGGAGCTTAAGCAAAACAACACCTGGCTTAACTTACAAGCAGTAACATTTGTCCTGGGAAGGAAGGAACTCGGCCAAGGTCAGCGATGCTGAGGCTCTCCGGCCCTGAAGACACCAACATCTCCCCCTTTTTTAATTTTTTAAAGCAAAGCTTTCTCGGTATGAGACTGTGCCTACCTTAGGTCGTTTTCCTCACAGCTAGGACTTACCCGTCATTGGACTACATGCAGCATGGTGAGTATCCTGTCTTAGGTTGTCCTGACTGTAGAGAAATGTTATCCGTCTCTGACTACCAGCCTGATTATACACCAAAACCGGGGCTGTGCCACACAGCTTAAGTCCATGATGTTAGCGGCCAGAGTTTGTAAACCTTCCACTCCGCTGTGAACAACAGAAGGAAAAATCAAACGTAATCAGTAACATTTTCCCCAGTACAATCAACCTATACAACATGTGGGAAAAATATGGCCAGGAGCGAAACATATTTTAACTGATTAAGAATATTGGCAGCACTACCATCAATGTACGGGGGGTGTCAACACAAGCAGTGACATTTTGTTTTGTAAGCATATTTGTAGGATGATGCTCTATCTCATTCACAGCCACTCCCAATTTTCAAATATACAATTGTCTCTGTCCAGAATCAGACCATCACATTCCCATCGATAGTGCATGTTCTGCAACACTGGAGGGGGAAGTGGTCCAGGAAGTATAACAGGAGGACATGTCCATTGGATGTGACCAGTCCAAGATATAGCAAGAAGTCCCAGTTACATTAGTACGAACAGCCTTTTCACTTATACATCTCTGCCACGGGACAGTCTTAGACCTTCCGTTTCACTGTTTAGCTTTACTACTGGCTGTTCAAGCTGCACAAAGAAAAGCAACCATCACTGGGCCAGACACGGGTCCTGAAGTAGGAGCGAGTCTCACGGCCTGCTCCGTGGGGGCCTTGAGATCACCCCACGAGGCCTTATGTTGTTTTCCTTTGGGTAGCACTCTCTTGTGTCGCAGAAGTCTCTGTTGTTCCTCTAGTGTCAGTCACTTTGTGTGTCTGGTGGGTGACTGTGGAAAGCTAGGGGCAGACGAGCCGGGTGGGGACCCAGACTAGCTGTGGTTCATCCTGGGGAAACACACAAGCAAAACCGAAAGTTAGCAATGTACCTGGCCCTTTCCAAGAATAGGATATAACATCTTTCCAGGCCATTAAAGGTAGCACGGAAGGTCCAGTTAATGGGGCCCAATGCTTATGGGCAGGCATTTCTGAGGAATCTTTAGGGAAAGTAAGAAAATTGAGCCTTGTGTAAGGAATCATGGGCGGAGGCATATTCCCCCTTCTGTTTTAGTAATAGGGACTTTAAATCTCTATGGCAGCGCTCTACTAAACCTTGAGCTGTGGGTTGTAGGGTATCCCAGGGATATGTTTAATATTCCAAGTGGAGCAAAACTTCTGAAATCCTTTGCTGCTATATTTTAATTTACCAAAAGGAACATGATGAGTGACATCTATTTGCCATAAAGCACGGGACTTAAGTCCTCTTGGATTTACCCCTGCAGGCTGTAATGGACCCGAAGGCAGAAGGGGAGCACATCTTTGACAGTCTCTAATAATTCGTTTGTACGTTTCAGTAGGAAGTGTTGCAATAAGTAAACAGAGGCTTTTGGTAGATTGGTGGAACCTAAGATGTAACTGTTTGGTCAAACTCATGTCTTTCTGGCTGATCTTGGACTCACTGCAATCCTCCTGCCTCAGCCTCCCAAGTCTGGGATTACAGGTGTGCACTACTACCACATCCAGCTGGGGAGTCGAGCTCGGAGCCTTGTCCTGGCTAGGCAAGTGCTCCAATCGCTGTGCCACTCCTCCAGCCCACGCCTTTTCTTTGGTGACCAGATTAGGAGCAGCCTGGAAAGTAATGGCACACCAGTTTTTATTTCCTATGTGGGAGCTGTATTATTCAGATTTCCTGTCACCGGACACCATACCTGACACCCACAAGTTAGAGGAACAGAGATTTAATTTGACTCACCATAGAGAGGAATCAGCCCCTTTGACTGGCCGAAGGCCATGGTGACCACAGAGGCTTAGTTCATGGAGCAGAAGAAGAGTGCCAGAGAGGAAGGGACAGAGGCAAAGGCCTGTCCCCCAGACACTGAGACACTGGCAAACCAGCCCCAGGTCAGATTCCAAAGGCCATCAGGAGGAATCTCCACCCGAACCGCCATGTGAGCCAGAGACTAGAAGACGGTTCCCAGGCCGCCCTGAGGAGGAGCTGGCTACCCAGCAGCCACCTCACGCGGAAGTAACACATGCCTTACACCGTGGGTGTCCGGAGGCGCACCCGCGGAGAGCCCAGGAGAACTTTCACCGGAAGAAAGGCACTTTTGTCATGGGTGATGAAAACAGATCCCTGGAGAGCCCATACACACGGCGACACACTCACCGTCGGAAGGCCGGCAGCAGACATGAAGCCTGAGCCTCAGACATCGCATGCGCGGGGAAATAATTCAGGCGGCGACGACCGAGGCAGGATTCAGGGCCGCACATGGCCGCGTCTGTCACCGAGGTGTGTAGAAGTAGCTCCCAAACACTAAGCGTGGAGAACTGCAGCCGAGTTTCCGGAATTCATGTAAATAAAGAAACTTCATGAAAATGACGTAATGTGGGGGGCTTTCTACGACAACGCTGACGTCACCACGCCCCGGATGCTCACTTTAGAACAGGAACGTGCAAGAGTATTCTTAGCCATTCCACAATTTTAAGGTGCTACATTCTCATCACTGATTAAATTGTAGTGTTAAATACAAAGGGGCGAGGGGCTAACTCAGATCCAGGGGCACAGACCTGGAATTCCAGCATTCAACTAGGCCGAGGCAGGAGGATCACAGTTTTGAGCCCAGCCTGAGTAATTTAGCAATTTAGGAGACCCTTTCTTAAAATCAAAAGTAAAAATGGTCTGGGGGTGTGGCTCAACGCAAAGGCTGGATCACCAGTTACACACACATGCACAAAGTGCCGGCGCATGCGCGCGCGCGCACACACACACACACACACACACACACACACACACACACACACACACACACAGGCTGGCTCCTGGAGGATCAGAAACCCTGGTGCCCTGTTCTCTTCCCACGCCTCCTTTCCCTCTCCTACAGACAGACACCGCCAGTCTCCCGACCTGTTAAGCTGCTGAGTAGTTGACGGAAGAAGTTAGCCCCCGATACTGCATAGGCGCATCTGCCCTGTCTCTCACGTGAGATG
>PVKB01007178.1:0-41719 GCA_004027205.1 Ctenodactylus gundi
CAACCTGTCCCTCTAGCTAGCATAGTGGGTTAACCTGCTGATGTTGTAGGACCCATGGTTCAATCAACATCTAAACACACGAGTCTTTTGGGTGGGACATTACAAATCCAAGCTGTAACTCCTCTTATTAAAGACCTTCTGGTTGAGAAGTGATCCAAGTGGGTAGTTCCTACCATATGGGATCCCTGAAAGGGATCCTAAAATGTCCCCTTCACGCATCTTAAAATGTCCGTCTAACAATGGCATCCTCACAGAAGCCATTATTGGTGTCTGTGTTGGCATTTGAAATTAGATGAATGTTTGAATTTTGACTCTTCATAATTAGGATTCTGAACCAATTTCTTAACTTCAGTATGTCTCCATCACATCCCCTGTAACACGTGGGTAATAATAATCTCCCCCTACTTGTGAGTTAGTGATCGTGTCCACCAAGGACTTGATGGTACATGTTGAAGGGTTGGCACTTCCTGGCCTCTAGTAGGTGCTCAGTAAAAGCGAGTGTTCTGTCCCAGTGATAGCAAGCTGGGAACTGTCGGGAGGGTTTTGTCTGTTGTATTTGAAGAATCTACTGATGAGAAGTGTGTTCTTCTGCCATGTTGCTCTAAATACAGAACGGGACTTAAGCTGAATCACGAGACTCTAACCCTTACCAACTGTTTATACATTCAGATTTGGCCTCAGTATAAATAACCTTCCCATGAATTTACAAGAAATTGCTGAGAATTCAGGATCACAGCTCACTGCTGGGATTAATTTCTCTTTAACAGACTGTCTAGAAAATAGCCATGAGGCTGTAAATGAAGACATATGTGAGTGTAGCTGACAGCTTTGGGGAGATGGGAAAGGACTCATGGGACACACAGGAGCCGCTCAGCAGGAAGGCCCTCTGTGTTGGCCACAGCTGGGCAAGAGGAGAGATACATACAGTACAAAATTCTTTATAGTATTTGTCTCCTTAAAAATTTTTTTTTTTTTTTTTTTTGCCTCAGAAACCAAAGGAAAGCATTTTTACTACTTGAAGAAAAGCTGGAGAATTTAGGTGTATCTTCAAAGGGATTTGAGATAAAGCAACAGTGGGTAGGGCCTTTTTAGGTTCCTTTTGGCGATCTCCAGATAAGCTCAATTAATTGTAAAGGTGTGAAATTACAGGAATTGTTGTTAGTTTGGTGATTTTTCTTATAAGCACAAAAGTACCTGCTGTGTAATCATAAGAACACTGATGTGTTGCTACCTTAAAATATTATGGCACAATAGTCTTCTAAATTGAATTGGCTTTCATGAGCCTATTTTGAAAAAAAAAATGTTAGTGATAATGGTAAGTATTTTGTTTGCTCTCTTTAGTCCTCCATAGCAGATTTAAGAGTTAGTAAGGTGTGGTATTGTACTGTATTAACTTTCCTGTCACCAAGGCATGATACCCAGTATCCACAATTTCAAGGGGAGAGATTTATTTTAGTTCCTGGTTTCAGGGGATTCAGTCCATGGTAAGTTGGTGCCAAGTTGGTGACATCATAGCAGAAGGTCATGGCAGGGCAGATTCTCTTAGCTCATGGAAGCTGGGAGGAAGAGCCAGGAGGCGGGGCTAGCTCCAGAGAAGAGCCCCTCCAGAGATGGAAATAACTCCCCAAATCCTCTTCAATTATTGTTCGTTTATATGGATTCATACAACTGAAAATGCTGATAAATACATTTGTTGCACATAAAACTGACAGCTTTTTTGTACTACGTTTTAGATAGTTTTGGTCATAGTTATAAATTCATGAGCTTCTGTCTCATGCATGTGTGATAGAGAAAGAAAATACAGCGGTGGTTCCTGGGGGCTGGGAGAGAGGATGTACCAGTGGTGAAGGGCACAGAGCTCGAAAGATGGGCGAGTTCTAACTGATTGATGACCACAGGGAAGATATCCGTAGCAAATCTTTTGATATATTAGATACTTACGTTTTATGTTGAAAACGTAATAGGTATGTCTTAATTTGATCTGGTGACTCCACACTGTGCGCATATATCGAAACATATTGTATACCATTAATAATGTAACTCATTCTCCAGTCAGATTACAGAAAGAAGGGGATGAGAAAATATAACAAATAGGATGTAAGAATGGCAGGTTGTGAAAGTTTTCTAGTCTTAGTTTTTTCTTTAACAGCTGTGATAATGTTCTGGGTTCATACAGACTGTCTTGGTTGGTCTTTCATTGCTAAGACACACTAACTTGACGTTCAGCCTTATGGGAGGAAAGATGGTTTTTTGACCTCACGGGTTCAGGAGGTCCCGGTCCATTCCTGGGCAGCTGACAGGTGGGAAGGGTCTGGTGGAGGGCAGCAGCTCATGGCATTGCTGTGCTGTGCATGAAGAGCTGTGTGGCTTAGAGGCAGTTTCCATGTTTATAGGACAAGGGACTCGGAAGCATGGAACTTTCAGGGCTCTTTCCTCAAGCCCCCTGGCGATCTGGACTTTATGATGTGTATTTATTGCACTTGCTTGGTAGACAGTTGATGCTAATGGTGATTCTTTAATAGCCAAGCTTAAGTTTGGGAAAATACAGAAAATACTCTCTCTCTTCTTTCGTTGGATCATGATACAGCTTTTGCCTCGGTGTCTGCTTACATTCTGCGTGTCTTGTCTGCTGTAGGGAGAGGACACGTTTTAATTTTGATAGAATTATCAGTCTCTTTGGCTCTGGAAAAGAGTTTTTGTGTTCTTCATGTGAGATGATTGAATAAATTACAAGGCTTGACTCTTTATTCTCTTTATTTATGACTTTGAACACTGACGTGTTGCCCTGTAGTGGTCCTGGATACCAAACAGAAAGCGTATCTGCATTTTGTGTGTATTTGGTCATCCATCACCCATCCAGCTGTTCTGAAGACTGTTTTATATTTCAAGAGGCTATTACTCACGTGTTCAGAATTCTCTCTGTTGCCCATTAATGGGTGAACATGTTGCTTCGTTTAAATTTTTCCTTTGTTCCTCAGTGCACTCCGTGTTTTAAAAATAAAAGTTGAGCCAGGGTAGTCATATATTTATCCATGCTGAGATTAGTCACTACAAATATTTGCTCCCTCCTGGGTTAGCTTTGCATTTTCCCAGAAGAATCTAGTGTGTGATGTGTGGGAGTCCGCAGCTCACCCCTGCTCCATTTTGTCCGGTGCAGGCAGGGCGGTGGGGCTGCTGTCCTGCAGGCCGATGAGTCTTAAGTCGGTGGAACTGCCTGCGCTCCCTTTGCACCGCATGTTGTTAGGTCCCTGTTTTCCTACTGCTTTAGGTGGATCTTAGTTACTTTTTTGTTGCTAGGATACAGTATCCAACATCTGCACCTTAAGGAAAGGAAGGTTAATTTAGCTCGCAGTTTCAGGAGCTCTTGGTCCATTCCTGAGTGGCTGGAGATGGTCAAAGGGCTTGGCATAAGCTTAATCAGAGAACAGCTGTTTGTGGCCTGGCGGGACAGGAGTCCAGGAGAGCAGAGGATGGGTAGAACCCAGAGCACTTTCCAGGTCACGCTGTGACCTGCCACTCCATCAGGCCCCACCCTGTTGCAGCACAGGGAATCAATGGACTGACCCCCACGATTGAATCCCCTTCCAAACTGAGACTTTGGGGGATGTTCCTGATCACACTGTAGCAAGCTATCCTCTCGAATTTCTACTACTATATCTGGAAAAGCACTAGGCTGTCCCAAGGCCACAGGCCTAACACAGAAGCTGTGCTCTGCAGCGAAGCTGACTGGTTTTCAGTACTTCTCACCTGCTTCTTGCCTCGTTTTCCAGAGCTCAGAGAGGTTTCAGAAGCCAGGGTGTGATTGCAGATCCTCAAGAGAGCCGAGGCCTGCTGGGTCAGTCTGTTCAACAAGGACAGGAAGGAGGGTGTTTGGAGATGGACCAGCTGCTGATCTTACCGCATCCTCACCGCCATCTCTGTTGATCAGACGCTGTCCCCCATCGATTCATGTCAGCCCCCACGCATCTACATGGCCGCGTATATTTTTGTTGACATTTGCTTTTTGCTTTGAATGCAGTGTGTAGGGGTGGCGGGGGGCGGAAGAAAAATTGTGTGTGGGAAGGAGTTTAGGATGCTACAGGAAGTGCTTACTGATGTTCCTGGAGCTGGCAGTTTGTGGTATAGACGTGTCTCCGATGCCTTCCGCGGTTGCGTGGGTGAGGGAGGCGGAGAGGAAAGCGGCTTTTCCGGCCAGATCTTGCACTCATTTTGCTGCTTGCCAGCTGATGCCACGTTAGTCCCACTCCTCTTCCTCCAGGCTGTGAAAGTGGCATGGGCAACACCCTTGTCCTGTTCTGGGGATACTTACACAGTGAGAGGGCAACGTGTGAACGTGATTTCCCTTGTGTCGGGTTGAATAATTGAATCCCTTTTTTTTTTTTTTTTTTCCCGGAGATGTGGGAAGCTGAGCTCTTTGAGGAGAGCAGCAAGGATCTGCAGTAACATAGCGATGCAGAATAGAATTGCCATTTTCATGGAAACTGGTCGATCCTGGCACGTGTGAAAGTACGCATGTGTTTTGAATTCATCGGGCACATTATTAGCATTGAGTTAGTGCATTAAGATGGCCTTTTGGAAATGTTATTTTGCACCTGATTTTTTGATTGAAGCAATTTTTTTTCTAAAGAAGTAAAATTAGAAAAATGAAAGTAGAGCTGGTTATCTGCCAGGCCTGAGCTCTCAGTCCCTTTGATCTTTGGGTGTGGAGGTGCTGGGTCCCTTGGGTCCATGTGGAGAATATGAGTGTTAAGGGGATGAGTGTAAACGTTGTCTGATGATCGTGACGATCATAAAGAGAAGAGTTAGCCGAGTCATTTTTCTGAGTAGCGGAACCAGTGTTTCTTTCCTGGGTGTTTCTTTTGAAACATTATTTTCACTTACAATGCTTATGCTCAGCCATAGCTTTTGACTATTTCTGAGAAAGCCAAATTCAATTTCAGTTATTACTGAATTGATTTTCTACAGAAAAATCGGAAACAAGTTAAGTTTCTATAAATAGACAACGGATGTATTTGAAAGAAGTGTGTTTGTAACAGATGGCACATTTAAATCAACATTGTATCAAAGAAAAAGAGATAGTCTTTACAGGCATCAAGATAGATTGATCTCAGGAACCTACTGTTGAATAATAGGAAAGTATAGTTTAATTCTAAAATTATGCATATAAACAGTACTACATATTTTTGTATAGTATACTTTTTACAGATGTGCAATGTATGTGAAATAGGTTAAAATGCATGGTAGTCATGTGTAGATGATAGTGACTAGTTCATCAGATCAATTTTGTGAAGTATGATAGTAAGTGATTCATCGCTTTTATGAATAGTTTTATCTATCATGTTTATTTCTACTAAGAAAAAGCCCTAAAAAATGTGACAAAAATACTACTTTTTGTCTCTGGGTTGGTGGATATATGACTCCTCTTATGCCATTTTTCTTTTTATTTGACTCTGTGTAAAGCTGTTCCATGAAAGAGTAAGTGTTCATTTTTCAAAATTCATCAAATAATGAGCATTACAGAGGAGAGGATGACAAGTGCCAGAGAGCTGAGCCGTCACTTGAGTTGTAGTTCTTGGATGGTGGAAGGAATGGCCTCAGGCAGGTGTGGCTGGTCTGTATGCAGTCACTTGCCCTAATGGCCACCGTGTGGGATGAAGGACTAAAGGTCCTAAACATGTGAATATCTCATATCCATAAAGTAATAAAGGCTGGTGCTTGGAGAATATATTCTTCATATAATTAAGATGTTGACATAATATATTAATATATGTTCTCCAGCCATTAAGTGGCATTTTTATTAGAATTAGCTCCAGGGTTGATTATAAATCTTAATCCTGTTATAAGTGATGTCCCTCAATTGATTTTCCTTTCTATTTCTTTTCAGCATTTTTTTCTTCCAATCTTGTATTTGTTTTCTCCCTGTCTGGTGCTAAGCCCCGGAGCATCCTCATATCTCCCTTTTCCTTAGCACTAACTCACTGTGGCCTTGGGCATCTCGCCTCCATTGCCCTTGGCTAAAGTCACCTTCCACCGAGGCCCCGCCCACCCTGCACAGGCCGGGGCATTGGCCAGGAGAACCGGCAGGCTGAGCTGCACCCCTGCTGAGCCCGTGGTTTCCTGCCTCCTTCCGACTTTCTTAATTGCAAATCACGTCTCCTCTGGCCGTGTAAGGCTCCCTTGGGGAGCTGGCTCTGGCACCTGCGTGTCCCTTGCCATCTTGCTCTGTCTCCCTTTGGTTTCCAAACGACTAGCATTTTCTTTATCTAGAATACTTTCTCACGTGCCTCTCTGTACCCTGTAAACCATCTGGGAAACTCTCTGCCTTCCACATTTTGTTCAGATGCTATATGAGATATGACTTGTGACTCAACCTCACAATTTTTTTTTTTTTTTTTTTTTTGGTGTTGAGAATCACAATCAGTATCTTGTGCGACTGGACAAGCACCATCACTGAATTACAACCGTACGATATTCCTAGTACCTGCATACAAAGCACTACTAGCATTTAACTCTTTTCTTTCAGTATTGGGGATTAAGCCTGGGACCTTCACACTAGGCCACTCCCCTTCAGCTCTTATTTTTTTAAAATATTTTGTGACAAAGTCTTGCTAAGTCATCAGCTGACCCAGGTTAGAGTTCACCTTGCAGTCTTTCTGCCTCAGCCTCCCCGACTACTGGGTTTGCAGGAGGCCTGTCCCACTCTCCTAATGTTGTAACCTTCCTAGATTGAGTGTACAGGCTAAGCCCAGGAAGGTCACACCGTGGGAACGTTTCTGCATGTGGGGTGTAATCCTTCCACATGGCCAGGTGGAACCATCAGATGTGATGATGACCTTTTATGTGTTCACAGTGATGCTCTCTACAGCTTTTATGCACACACACTTCCTGCTGAATTTATATAAACCTAATGGCTTTTCAACCAGTTGTTTGGCTACATATCTCTCTCTCTGGAACCAAGCATATATCCTTCACATTAAGCTACACCACCAGCTGATTTTTCCTTATTTATTTTGAAAGAGAGTCTTGCTAAATTGTCCAGGCTAGGCTCCAAGTTGTCATTCTCCTGACTCAGCCTCTGAGCATGCTGGGATTATAGGCCTGTACCATGAAGCTTGGCTTAACTGGGTATATAGAGTGTCTGAGCTATATACCCAGCCCTTAGTGCCGCATTCTACAAGTGGTTGTTTCAGTCATATTTACAACCACACATATGTAGCAAGCTTCTGTTCTCTTGAGGCTCTGGATTTCGTGGAGCTGGAAATGCCATTTTGGACCTCACAGTCAGATGGGACGCAAGAAGGTAGGTGCTAACTCCTCCTGGGAGGCCACAGCCAGGTGGTGGCCCAGTGGTGCCATGTAACAATGCCATGATCTCCAGGCTCTTTGACACCAGGGACTGGCTTAGTTGAGGATCATTCTCCCAAGGGGCTGGAGGGATGGAGAAGATGGGCAGAGTGAAGCTCTGCCTCCTGTGGACTCAGCAGGGCATTAGAACCTTACTAGGAGCATGCAGATAGGAGGCGGGGCTTGGCTCACCTGCCCTGCGATTCTACCCTGGCTGGGTAATTCCTGGATTCCTACCTGGGATATAGTTGTTCTATTTGACAGTAAAAATGAACTTAAAATAGCCAAATGACTTTTAAGTGGGCTTTCCATTTTTTCTTAGAGTGACCGATGAATAAGGGAGAAACTGGTGTCGAGGGGCATGAAGTGAGTCAGCGCTATTTGTCCCATGTCGTTCCTCTGGAATGAGGAGAGGGCTTCAGTGGGGACGAGTGGCCGGAAGTGTCGTACTCTTTCGAGGTGCCTTCCCAGCCCGCTTTGACAACCATTCTTACACTGTCTCACCTTGTTCCCCGTGGTGTAGCTGAACCCAAGAGAGAGGTAGGGAGTGACATGGTAATTTTGGTATCAAGGGCCTGACGACGTACGTCAGTGGTTAAAGGTCTTGCCCCGCAAGGCAAGGTCCTAGGTTTGACTCCCCAGCATCCCACAGAAATGAGCCAGACATGGTGGTACACACCTGTAATCCCAGCACTTTGGAGGCTGAGTCAGAAGGATTGCTACGTTTTGGAGGCGAGCCTGGGGTACAAAGCAAAACCCTGCCCTCCCCCAAAAAATAATAAATAAAAAGATATCAAGAATCTAAGTGTGTTCCTAGTCCAAACCCTCGCTCCCCAGCTGTGTGGACTTTTGCAGATCTGCTGACTGAGCCTTACTGTCCTCTGAGTCGGGATTCGATACACCAACTTTGTCCTTTGAGAAAAAGAAAATAAATCATGAAGGAAAGCTCAAGGGCCCGCTCGCCATGCGCAGTAAGTTAAAGTCAGCGCTTGTTACTGAGGTTTGAAAATTAACACTGAGCTTACTCATTCACCCACTTGGGAGGTCCTGGTTTAGTCATGAGTTATTCTTTGGAAAAACCACCTTTGGAAAATTTCTGAAGTCAGATTTTAAGTCAGTTTCTAAAGTTTGTAGATACTGCATTGTGTTAAAGAGATGCTCTTTAATTCGTAGTAAAACTCATCATTGAGAAAAGGAAAGCAACAGCACAGAGAAAGAGACCGTTTATTTACTTATTTTTGTGATCCTCCGGGGTTGAACTGATGATGGCCTTTGCACTGACTTACATCTCTAGCTGTTTTTGTTTGATTGATTGTTTTGAGTCGAGGGTCTTACTAATTCACTGAGTTGCCCAGGCTGGGTTCAAACATGAATCTTCCTGCCTCAGCCTCCTCCCACAGTGCTTGGATTACAGGCATGTCCCACCCAGCAGAGGCTATTTTACCTAGGTGTTATAAGAAAATAGTCGTGCATTAACCGCAAGTGTTGGCCATGGGCTGATTCTGAAGCACACTCACTGCAACCTGACCCCTTGGTTTGTGGCCGCGCAGATCTGGCTGATGGCCGCTGCCTTTGGGGACTTGCTTTCTGCCTCAGAGTTGCTGTTTGATTCTCCTTGGCCTCTCACACCTGTCTAGAGCATGGTGTGAGAAGCGTGGGAAGCCCATGAGGCCATTTCCCCCTTGCCAATGGGGTGTGAGTGCGTTCCAGGGCTCAGTGCCTTGCCCCAATTTTTGTAGTCCAAACTCACCCTCGACTTTTCTCCAGGTCCCCTGTTTTGGCCGGGATGTGCGTGGTTCTGACACATGCCTCTGACCTGGTGGGACGTGGGCTGCTGGGCAGTCGTTTTGCCCATGGAAAGGGATTCCAGTCTAGTAGGTTCCCACTGGCAAGAGGGATGTTTAGACTACCGGACAGGGTCACCAGGCCAATGGCAGGAATGCTGGCAACATCAGCTGCCCCCTGCTGCAGGCCCCTAGACTCTCAGTGCTGCCCCACCCCCAGGAGTGCAGGATGCTGGGAGCTGTGCCCTGTGCTGAAGCTGCTAGCTACTGATTGCTGACTGTGGTCCTTTAGCAAAATGTGCACAGCATAGTAGCTTTATGGAGGTAGGCTTTTTCTGACTGCGAGTGTTTTAACTTTTGCATGATCTGCAGGCCCTCTCATCCTTTTTCAAAGCTGAGAAGTTTGCTTGCATTGGGATGGCACACTGTGTTTGGAGGAGGTCCATCCAGCCCAGGAGCTCAGAAGAGTTTTGACTGGCCTGGCGTGTAGCATGATGACAGAGTAGTTGCCGGGCATGCGCACAGCCCTGGGACCCATCCCATGTTCGGAAAGAAAGAAAACTGGGGATTGGAAAAAAGCCATGGCGAATAAGGAAACATTCTGTGCTGAAATGAGGAAAATCTGGCTGCAAGCAGCTTATAAATTAGGGGAGGAGAAGTAGAAGCCAGCAGGAACATGCATGCTTTGGTTCAGTTCCTAGTGAGTAGAAGGAGGGTTGACTTCTGATTTCTTTACTTCAGAATTTTTTTTTAACTATGATAAAATTTGATTGATATAGTATTTTCCATCTTAACTCTCTTCAGGTGTTCACTTTAGGACTGAGTGTGTGCACTGTTGTGCCACCACTCCCCAGACCTTTTTTATCTTACAAATCCACAAGTCTGTACCCATTTACGTTCTTATTTTTAAGAAGACTATTTTATGACATGTGAAAATGACATGAAGTACACCTGCCCATTCGTTTTCATGTGGTCTAGGGGGCTTTATGTGACAGCTCCAGTTGTTGTGACATAGGCCATATGGACCACCAGGCCTGAAGTATGTGCCATCTTGCCCTGTCCAGAATGCACAGGAGATTGGCAGTCACGGGGTCATTCTGCTGCAGTGGGTCCATGGGGAGGAAGACAAAGGGGTGAGGAGCTGGGGACAGAGCTTCGTTCGAGTTCTAGCTTAGCATACTCAAGGCCTCAGATTTGATTCCCCAGCACTACATAAAAATTGGCGTGGCATGGTGGTGCACACCTGTAGGCCCAGCACTCAGGAAGCTGAGGCAGGAGGATTGCTGGGAGTTTGAGGCCAGCCTGGAATACAGGATGAGACTCTGTCTCCAACAAAATGAAACAAATAAAAACCAAAAACAGGAAAGTAAAATACTCTTCCCACTCCACAAAGGAAGTCTGTGCTGATTGCAGATTCCATGTCTGTCTTCTGACACTGGTTTAAGAGACTCCGTGTGTAGCATTATTGTGGATTATTCAGTGACTATGCTGATTCCTTGAATTTGTTTCGTGTTTAAATTATGCTAACATGAGTCCCTCCTGCACCTTTACCGACCCCGTGATAAACAGTTCTTTGCCTTACTTTGTCCAAGCCAGTCAGCTCCATATAAATCTTCGGCAGTTCTACTGCTGGTCCTTCCCAATGAATGTAGTGAGCTGCCTTTTCCCCTCTTTCGTATCAGTGAGAAGGAATGGAGGTAGTTACATGGGTAACTTGAGTGAAGAAAATAAAATCTTCAGTGGATTCTTCTCACTGGAGAGCTTGAATTCAGGGGTGGTCTCCAAATCACTAAACTTAGATGCTGAGCTGCACCCCCGCCCCATCCCAGGATGCCTTCATTATCAGCGCTCAGGCTTGGGTGGCAGGTCCTCCCGCTGCTGTTGGCCCACTCAGTGGTCTCACCCATCACAGCCCTAGGAGGGACAGGGAGCCGATGTTGCTACCTACTGTTGGCAGATTTAGACACCAGGTTCTGAGGCTTGTGTCAGGCTTAGAAACAAGGCGTGCCGGGGCTCAGCGCTCAGATCTGGGACACTGCTCCCAGAAAGAATTCTGCTGTTATGGAGCTAATATGAATGTGGACTGGGGCAGGTCTCCCCGAGTTACTGAGGATTCTGGTCTTTTCTTTCCTGAGCTATAGAACAGTATAGCCTCTCCCTGCTGGGCCACAGTTACTCAAGACACTCTTCTCTCTTTCCCCTTGGCCCATTTGCCCTCCTGTTTGCAGATTTTATACAGTGGAGTCAGATCGCCCTGTTCTCTCTTTGGGCTTGAAGACTGAGGCTGTTCGAAAGCCTTTTATGATGCAGAAAATCCCCTGGTCCTTTCTTCTCCCTCATCTTTTGGGTACTAAGGGTAGAACCTAGTGCCTTCACACTAAGCTACATCCCAGACCATATTCTTTTACTTTTTCAAATTCTGAAGTAGCATCTCACTGAGTTGCATAATTGCCCAAGCTGTGCCTGAACTTGCCATCTTCCTGCCTCAGCCTCCCAGAGTGCTGGGATTACAGGCTGTGCCATTGAGGCTGGCTACACCGTCATTTTAGACTAGTTGCATCCCATTACAGCTGTGCTTACCTGAGAGAAACCCTGCTATCCTTGCTATAGCTATTTATAAGAACACATAGAAAAAAATCTGATTTCTTGTAAGAATTTAAAACATAAGTGGACAGTTATGTCCTCATTCCTTGTATTCAGCAGCTCCCATTTGCTTCACCCACCCATTGTCCACTCACCCATCCACCGACTCACCACCTACCCATCATCCATTCATTTATCCATCCACTCACCCACCCACCACCCACCTATCATCCATCCATCCACTCATCTACCCATCCATCTACCCATTTATCCATCCAGTCATCCATCCACCCATCGTCCATCTACCCATCCACTCACCCACCCATCCACCTACCCTGCCCACCCCCACCTACTGCTTCTCAGTTACTTTTAGAACCTTTTAAGAGTAAATTTTCTCAGCGATTATAGCACTTGCCTGGAAGCATGAGACCCTCGTTCCATCCCCCAGCATCACATACTAGCTGGGCATAGTGATGCACATTTATAATTCCCAGCTCTTTGGAGGCTGAAGCACAAGAATAGCCATGAGTTTTGGCCAGCCTTGGCTACATACTGAGTTCAGGGCCAGTTCTGGATCACCAAGCAAGACCCTGTCTCAAAAAAAAAAAAAAAAAAAAAAAAAAAAAAAAAAAAAAAAAAAAAAAAAAAAAAAAAAAAAAAAAAAAAAAAAAAAAAAAAAAAAAAAAAAAAAAAAAAAAAAAAAAAAAAAAAAAAAAAAAAAAGAAAAGAAAGAAAAGAAAAGAAAAGAAAGAAAAAATAAATTGCTGGCCAGGCATGGTCATGCATTCCTTTAGTCCCAGGTGCTGGGAACAAGAAGGGACAGACTTGAGACTAAAGGTAAGCAGGTAAGTTCAAGGCCAGCAAGGGCAACTTAGCATGATGCTGTTTGAAAATAAAAAAGACTGGGGATATAGGCCAGTGGTCGAGTGTCCCAGGCTTCAATTCCTGGTACCATGAGATAAGGCAGGGTAGGGGAGCAGATTGCAAGCATCAGAAGCTTCCACCGTTCTTATTTTGTGGTGCTCATTTTGAGACGGTCTTGCCAAGTGGCCTTGGCTAGGCGTGAACCTGTGATCTTCCTGCTGAGGCCTCCCAGTGGCTAGGACTATATGCATCACCATGCTTGGCTCACTATTCTTTTTAAAATAAGTTTTTTATTGAAGTGCATAATGTGTACACAAAAAGTTACACAAGTGACAGGTGTAGCACTTGAGGACCTCACAAAACGCTTCACCCTAGAATTGCGTATGTGAAACACACGGTCATTTATGTAAGTACAGTGCCACAACGCTCAGTGGAATCTCATGGGCCAGGGAGGTAGCAGACAGGGTTGGCTTGTTCTTGGGCCAACATACCTAATTTTCCAACAATCACTTCTTTGCCTTACTCTTGTTTGTCCTTCCTTCATTTCTTCCTTCCTTCATTTCTTCCTTCTTTTCCTTCCTTTCCTTCCTTTCCTTACAACAGGGTCTTGCTCTGTAGCCCAGGCTGGTCCTGAACTCACTGGTATAACCCAGGCTGGCCTTGGACGTGGGACAGTCTACCTGCCTCAGCCTTCTGACTGCTGGGGTTACTGCAGGCATGCACCACCATGCCCAGCTTTTTATGTGGTGCTCAGGAATTGAACTCAGAGCCTTGCGCTTGCAAGGCAAGAGCTTTATCCTTTGTACTGTTCCTTCAGCCCCACTCCTGCTCTTAAAGAAAGGGTGGAAGAAGGGAAAAATCTCACCTTTTAATTTTTGTTGCTACTTCTGTCCTACTGCCTGCCTGAGTGTGTGCTGGGGGGTTGCAGATAAAGAATTGATTGCAGATGAGAAGAAAAGTTTTTATTTAAGATTTACCAGGAATCAGTTCCGCTCTCCTCAGAAGGCTTAGAATTGACTGGATCTGTTGGCCGTGGGGCTGGGCCTTGGCTGGCACTCTCATCACCTCCTGGGGACTGGCTGGTTATCAGTACTGGGCTCAGAAGGGGCCTTCGGTGTAGGAAGAGGACACTGCTGAATGTGGAGGGAACACCAGGAGCAAATGTGTTCAGCCTTACCAAGAGCTAGAAAAGCCCAGGCTGCTCCTGAGGAGAAACTATCAAAGGCTGGGATTTACGTCTAAAAAATGTTTGTCCACAGCAGTGCTGACACTTCCAGAATTGTAAGCATTTGTCTGAGTAATGTGTAGAAAAATCGGGAAGTCTGTGCTTCTGTTGCTCCTGGGAGGCAACAAATGCTATTTTGTGTGTAGAGGATTAGAAGTTCAGAGCCTAGGTAGGATCACCTGACATTTGTGAAGCCCATTCGTGACCTCTGGGAAGGAGCTCAAGATCAAACAGCAGAAGGAACAGCAGGGCAGGCGTTGGATCTAGCTCGGCCTCTGCCACAAAGGGAAGGTGAGAGTGATGTGGCCATTGGTAGTTGTAATCGCTTTAATCAGTGTGTATGTGTGTGTTTAAGTGTTTTATGGCACGAGAATTAAACCCAGGGCCTTGGCACTGAGCTACACCCCCAGTTCACTGTTTACTTTTGATTTTGAGGCAGGTCTTGCTAGGTCACTAGGTTGCCCAGGTTGGCCTCGAACTTGAAATCCTCATGCCTCAGCTTCCCACTAGGTACTAGGATGAGGCCTGATTCTGCTAGTGTCTGTTTGAAAACTGGCAAAACCCACAGTTTGTCATGGTTGGTGATTTTAAAAAAATAGACTTTGTGAGGTTTAGCCTTGAAGCCTGAAGCGTGCCTGCCCGCCGGGTGGGACTCTGTCTAGGTGTTTCCCTCAGCACTTGGCAGGCCTGTTCATCGGTGGTGGTGGTGGTGGTGGGGAACCTCCGAAGAAAGCAAAGTGGAAAGATCTCAGGTATGATAAGGAGGAGAGCAGCCCCCGGTTCTGCAGGCGCCCTCCCTGGGGCTCTCCCCGCCTGGCTTAGAGGAGGCCCCGGCTGGCTTCTGCTGGGATGTCTCTTTGTCTGCAACACTGGGCCTCACCGGCTTCCTGCTGAGCTCAGGTTTCAGGGCAGGAGGAAAGAGGGTCTGTTTGACCTCAGGTTGTACCTCTGGAGGAGTTTAGAAGTTCACCCGCCAAACTTGTGATCCCTGGGTTTTGCTTTGTGTAAAGAAATATACATATTAGCAAAAAATAAAAGTGTTCTTTTAAGATGTTTTCTTCGTCTTCACACTTCATAAAATCAAAGGATCCCAATGATCCGATTGAGAGGACTTCAGTGTAAACATTAAACACCAGGAAAATAATCACTAGTTAGCTTCAAGTTGGCCTTTACCATCTAAATGCTTGCAAAAGGCAAGAATCAGTATCATTCAAGTAATTAAAAATCTTGCAAATGTCAGAGTTTTATTTGCACATCAGGTAAATTTGATATTCAGATCAATTCTTTTTTAAATCTGCATTTAGGTCGAATAATAGTTGGCTGTTCTATGATTTCACCATTTCCAAAGTAACATGATTTCATTAATAAGTGAACTGTGGACAGTTAATGTTGGTACACATCCGTATTTCTGCTACTCAGGAGGCTGAGGCAAGAAGATTGCAACTTCAGCCTGAGTAATTTATTGAGACTCCACCTCAAAATATAATAAGGGCTGGGACTATAACTTTATGTTAAAGTATTCTTGGTTTCGGTCTCCAGACTGCCCCCTGGAAGTGAACTCCAGCTTCGCAATACTGGATCCATTGAGTGCTTGAGTGAGGCAGTGAATTAGCATGGAATTAGCTGTTAATATCTAAAAGTAAGACTAAGGCTATAAGAGCCCTGCAGGTGAGGCTTGCTTTGGCTTTCTGTGTGTGGTTTTGCAATAAGTTAATGGCTCAACTTTGTCTCTGCAGAATTTGTAAACATTAACAATGAGTTCAGATTGAATCACTGAAAATTAGATTCAACACACTGATTTATGTATGAAATAATGCCTGAGATTGGCTTCCACAGAAAATTTGTGTGTGAGAATTTGGTTAGGGACGGAGATTGTGTGTGTGTGTGTGTAATTATCTTTAGAGATCTTGATGAAACAAAATGGTCTATGAGCTGATACATGTTGAGATTGGGTGATGATTTAGTATATGTTCTAAAATATTCCATAATTTCGGGACTCGAAATTAGCTCAGTGGTTAGATTGCTTGCCTAACAAGTGTCGGGCCCTGGGTTCAGTGCCCTTGAATCACCTAAGCTGTGCATGGTGGCACAGGCCTGTAATCCCAGCACTTTGAAGGAATTATAGAGGCAGGAGGATTGCCATGAGTTTGAGGCTACATATATATGTATATATATACACATATATATGTATATATATATATATGTGTGTATATATATAATTTCAAAAGTTTTAACTGATTTAATTACATCTGACAAGTTTTGAGGGGGGAAATGATTGGCAGAATATTTAATAATTTCTCTAACATTTCCCTCTTGTCTGTGGAATTTTGAAAGTAAATTGTACCCGCCCTTTTCTTTTCTTGGATCTCTGAAACACTGAGCTGAACTGTGGTGACAATTAGTTAATATAAAATGTCCCACTTTCCTGCTGAGTGGTTGACATTGGTGGCCAAGCAATTTCAGGCATGAGAGGAGAATAAAGACTTGCTGATGATGGCTTACATGTGACCGTCTGGCCACCCTCCAGGCTGCAGCGGTGTGATGTATTATAATGCTTAAACACAGTTGAGAGACACAAAATAATCTTTATGCATGGATTTCATGCTGCATTTTTTCATGCATTTTCATTGATACACTGCAAAAATTGGGACGTGCATTTGAAACCAACAAAGGTAAGGGATACGGTGCCTGCGATTGTCAGGAGATGTGGGTGGCGCTGGACACCCTCTCTCACTTTTCTCAGGCTTGTGTGCAGGTGGAGTTACTCCTTCCTGTTGATGGCAGCGTGTGCTGTTGGGAAAGGCTTCCAGGATAGCTCCCTGGGCAGCCTTCGCAGTGACCTGTCACCAGGGCGGGAATAGTAACGGAAGGCAACACCTCTGTGTTCACACTCCCTCTTGTCCGTGGAATTCATGGAATGGAGAATGACATGCCAGGGCAAGATCCATTTCTAGAGTAGTGAGCCTTTCAGAGTTTCTGATCAAGACATTTGGAAACATCAGAGCCTGCCAGTTTTCCCTGGGGTGTCCAGAAGAAAGGGGGTGGGGGTGAGTGTTAGTGTGTGCTACTTGGGATGGAGCCCAAGGCTGTCACATGGAGCTACATCTCCAGCCCATTTTTATTTTTATAAATAAATAGGGTCTTGAGAATTCACTGAGTTGCACAGGCTGGGCTTGAACTTGACGATCCTCCTGGCCCAGCCTCTCAGAGTGCTGGAGTTAGAGGCCTGCTGACTTCCAGGATTTATAGATTGCAGATGATGTAGAGCAAGAATCCCCCTTGGGCAAAACATTCTGCTCTCTCCATGTTTATGGGGCTGTTGACTCAAAATACTACAACATACCAGTTACAGGGACAAGCCACAATACAGGCTTACAGGCAGGCTTTGAGTATAAAAGCTATGAGGTGGCCTGGTATCAGTAGAAATAGAAGGCCTATGGAAATTGTAACACAGTTGGATGAGGGTAAAAGGGTATGATCATTCCTGTTCTTGTTTAAAATTGTCTTTATTGTGATTTTTACAGTTAGATTTTTATGTATGAAGGAACCATAGTTTTGCTTTTGGTATTTAAAAAGTTTCATTGATGGAATTTTCCCATTGATCATTCAGGCTCTGTATTTATTGACATAAGAACTGTGCTCTTCTCTGTTAAGATTGTGAAATACCTACAGGACTCGCTTGGTGGGAAAATGGTGCAGTAGCAGTTCTCAGATCTGGCTTTCTACCCTTTGATTTAATGAACTGTGTCATAAATTTATTATTATATTACCATTATTACAGTACTGGGGTTGAACACCAGGACCCTTGCTCTGAGTTCCATCCCCAGCCCCTTTTTCTAGTTTGAGAAAGGGCCTTGCTAAATTACTGATAGCCCTGGTTGGACTCAGACTCCCATCCTCCTTCCTCAGCCCACCAAATCTGGGATTACAGGCTTGCACCACCAAGCCTGGCCTGTGTCATAAATTTAATAACATGGATCATGGACATTGACAAACACTTGTGGCACCAACTCTGCCTGGGCTGCCATGGCTCTCTCACTTTGACGATACTTAGACCTAGTGACGGCACAGTAAATAATCACTTTTTAAGTTCAGTAGAAAACAATTCTAGCTCAATGTGCCAATATTAAGATTTATTGCTTCCATTACAGTTTGCTGAGTATTTAACATGTTCAAGAAAGACTACTGTGTATTTTTGTTTTCCCTCTTGGCTCTCTTTACTGAGAATGTTGAGTCAGTGATTGTGAAGTGAGAATTTCTTCTTCTTAGTAAGATTAAGTGTGTTCACCCCTAGCCGGTGCTGTTCACCAGGATTCTGTACCGCATCCGTTTGCCATGGGGCCGAGGGAGCCTCTGCAGTGATGGAAATGCTTGGGGCTCCCACACCATGGTGGCCATTGGAACTGTGCTTAGTGTGACTGAGGAGTTGAGTTTTTCATTTAATTTTAGTGAGTTTGAGTTTCTGTAGCCTCCTGTGGCTAGTGGTTCTCGTGGTGGAGGATTGAAGGCTGCCGGTGCACTCTGATAATCTCACCATTCTGGGAGGCTGGGGCAGGAGAGTCAAGTTGGAGCCTACCCTGGGTGACACAGTGAGGCCCCCTCTCCACCAAAAGAAAGAAGCTGGGATTGTAGCTGGGTGCAGAGGGCCAGGGTTTCATCCTCAGTGTGGGTTGGGGGGTGCGTTTTGAGTTTTGCTTTAGGCTAAGCCCGGAGGAGGTGGCAGCTGTCTCACCAGGCCTTAGAGATGCTGCTGATCACTGGGTACCTTTCTGTAGTCCTGAGGTTGTCCCTGTCACTGGGGATCCTGGGGTAAGGCTGCATGATATCCAGAAGGGGTGTGGCCCGAAGCCGTGGCCTTGTGGGGTCCTGAGGTCATTCAGCCAGAAGACTCATGATCCATGTGCCACGTGATTCCTGCACCTGTGCTCTGAGTCTTGCTCCTTCCACGCCTCAGGCGCCTTGCTGTGACCTTGGGTCACACCTTTCACTGTTGTCCTTAGTGCCCTGTGGTCCCCACTCTTGTCAGTGCCTCGGATGCTGACCCTGCCAGCTTCTGTGCCCCCCCCCCCCATGTGTCACCTTCGTTTCCTCTGTCCCTTCCACGCGCTGGCCCCTCCTGCCTTAATTCGAGTTCACAGCACCGCTGATGTACACCCCGATCAGCCCAGGTTGCCTTGGCTACAACGGTCAGTGGCTTCCCTAGGAAAAGGCCACCTCCTAGGTTTGCTCTGGGGGCTTCCGGATCGGCTGTGTCCTGCATCACCTCTGCTTCTGTACCTCAGACCAGAGCCCTCCCAGGAAGCGCTAGCCCCAGGCCTCGCTGCCTGTCGCTGGAGCTCCTCACATAGTTCTGGGCCACAGTGCAGAAGGCTCGCCCCTCCTCGTGCTTCCTTGGCCAAGGCGGCCCCTTCCCTACTCCTGCAGCTCCCAGACTCACACCGATCTGGCCCTGGTGGGATCTGTCAAACTGAGCCGTACCCAGTCAGATACTGGGCGTGTTCTGACATTGTGTGCAGTGAGCAAACAGCATGACTACACTGTCAGGAAACATCTCAGGTGGGTTTTGTTAATACACGTCTTCAGATTCTATGTTAATAATTTTAGAGGTTGAACCAGGCTCATTGCACTGGGCCATACCTTCAGCCTCTTCAAATAAAAATAATTTTAGTATTTTAGGAGAGGGTCTTACTAAGTCACCCAAACTGGGCTCTGAATTCCAGTCCTCCCACCTCAGCTTTCCAGAGCACTGGAGTTACAGATGCGTGTCACTATGCCCAGCTAATTAGTGAATTTGTATGAAAAGCTCACTTGTCTGGATTTTATCCTTCCGACTTCCTCGCAGATGTCCTGTTCAGTGTCATTGGCTCTTTTTTCAGAAGTGCTATATTTGGGATGAACTAAGAAAAATAAAAACCAGAGACGTTTGCTTTTATTCGAAGTAAATTTTTAAAAGATTTAGTGTAATACATTATGTAATTAAAATATTATGACATGTATTACAAGTAGGAAAAGCAGAAGTGAAAGCATATCTATATTTATGAGTGATGGCTGATAACAAAATCGTCCGTTCTAGAAAGCTTTTCGGAGGCAGGGCCCTTTAGCGCCACTCATACGTGTGTTGGTGCCGTCCTGTCCAATCTCAAGGCAGGGTCCTCCTGCCCTTCAGGGAGGATACTCACCTGCAGTCTCTGTTCTTTCCAGGGTCTCATCTTGCCAGGGCACAAGCACCAGTCTCCAAGTGGAGCACCGAAGTGCTTGTGGTGCTACATTTAAGGGTAAAAATTAAATTATACCAGGCAAGCAGTGGGCATGCCTGTCATTCCAGCATACTGGGAGGCCGAGGCAGGGAGATGGCAGGTTCCAGCTCATCCTGGACAACTTAGGGACTTAGCAAGACCCTGTCTCAAAAAAATATTTTAACAAAATAATAAATTTTAAAGCACTAGGGAGGAAGCTCAGTGTGAGGGATTCACTCCTCCCCCACGAAAAAATTTGTGGTAGTTGCAGAGAAAATTTTCTACATGTTCAACAAAATAAGTCTTTGACAGGTGAAACTATATGATAGAAGCTCCTAAGCTGGTACTTGAGCTGCTTGTCTGGGTATTAGAAAAAAGTCCAAGCACCCTTGATTCGGACTAATAGTAATTACATTGCCCACTTAATTCTATCTTAATGGAAAGTTGGACTTTTGCTGTTATTTGGAAGACAGGCTCCTGGCCTTCTCTATCTTCCATGTCCTTGACTCCCCGGTCTCCAGTCAGAGCATGCTTTACTCAGTGAACACAACACAGGTTTCATGATCCTTCTTGGGACACAGAAAATTGGAAGCTGGGGATCTGGAAACAGGGCAGTGTAGCGAGTTGATCTCTGACGTTGAAAACTCAGCAGACTAACAAGCAGATGCAGAGGCTTAGAATATGTGGTCAGACCAGTGTTAGCAGTGGATATTGGATAGAGTGGTAAAAATTCAAATTTCTGTTTAAAACATCAAGGCGTTATGAGCATATTTACAAGTGATCTCCACTGAAAGGGATGAAGAGATTTGGTCTTAAGAGAGAATTTCTGAAAAATTCTCTCCTATCTAGTACTTCATTTTCTGACATTGCTATATAAATGAAATGTCGTTACACCTACTATCTTAGAAGATGTGCTTTACTAAAATAATTATGCGTGTCAGTATGCACGTTACGCTTCCTGTGCATAATGAGGGACTCTGTGTGCTTGAGAGGATTTGGCATTCTATACTTTGAAAGGATCATTTTGACTTGATTACAGCATTTACATAGCATTATCTTGTTTAATCTGTAGGTGTGCGTTGGTGAAAGAAAGTGGCTTTTCTGTAATGTAAGTAGTTCGGAGTTTTTCCTATGAAAAGGAGGACATTTTTATCCATTGTGAGGAGAAAATCAAAGCAGAGTTGGAAAGGAAGTTCTGTATGCAAAATTAATACCAAGAAAGATGAAAACAACTTGGGTCTTGAACCTGTCTTCAGGCTTTTCAAAACAGAGGAGTGTAGGAGGCGATTCTGGGAAATGCTGTATGCGGTGGATTAAAGGCATAGTGTTTCCGCTAAGTTCCTGAGACTCTAACAGCGTTTACTGAGGTAGTGTTGGAACCACCCAGAAGACTGTAGCAAGGCAGAATGGTAATGGAGAAGCTAAAACCAGATGGAATCAGAGTCCTTGGGTGCACAGTAGTAAATCCAGAGATTGTTAGGCAATTGGAGCGGGTTTTGACTCTGTTAAAAAAAGAAAAATCTTAATACGCCTTCTCATGGTACTAGCCAGTCCAGTCCTATTTTTCAAAATATCTACTGTTGCTTAGAAATAAGCCTAATGGTTGTACTATTACATACTCAGTTTTTACCTTGAAAATGTTCTTGTCCTCTATATAGTTGGTCTAGATGTCCCTGAAAATCAAGAGCAATTAATTTGCATGTTTATAGGGTTTTGCTGGCCCAGGATATACATCTCAGGATGTACATTTTACATAATAAAACCCTAAAATTTTCAAAGTTGGCATTTCCTTTGAGAAGGACGACGGACAGAGAAGATAGTGTCCCGAGTCCGACTGTCCAGTGTGTAGCACACCAGTCAAGGTGACTGTGTGTTAAAATGATAGGCAGTTGTGTGATTGATCTTTAGTTGTGTGGGTCGTGTTGCACGTTCTCAGCAGCCACGTGTGGCCCGTGGCTGTCACATTGGATAATGCAGAAGCACCAAGGACGTTCTGTCGTTGCAGAGCTGAGCTGGCCCCCCTGGGATGACTGTTGTTTCCTCTCCTCTGTGTGTAGACGTCTTCAGTGTCCAGAGTGACCATGCACTGCAGTTTGTCCTAGCCGTGCTCTGTCCCCACTTCATCCCTCTTCCAGGACCCGGCAGCAGAGTCCGTGAGAAGTGTGCACAGCAACCGGGAGCTGGAGCCTCAGCGGCAGGAGCGCGGGGGCGCATGGATCCTCAGGGGAAAGAATAAATAATAGCAGTAATAACAGTAGCTCTTTATGGAATCGGTGGACAGGTTGCCCTAAACGTTGTCCTGAGCCCACTGGGGATTGTTAGACTTTCTCAATAACCAATTCTGCTTGCTGGCTCTGAATTGCTAACTTTTTCTTTTGAGTGTCTTTTCCTGGTTATATTTGCAACTGAGGTTTGTTTTGTCTCTTGAAGGATCGAGAAAACTAAGTTTTAATTTTCAGAGGATCCCAGAATACCTCAGGATAATGTGAGTAGCATGGGATTAAAACCAGGCCGAGGAATCGCCCTGTCATAGCCAGCTGCTAGCTCTGTAAGGCTCAGGGCTCACTACTTCTCTGAGTGCTTGTTCCCGATTGGCTAAGTGGAAAATGTCATCCTATTAGCAGAGACAAGTGCCTTTGGACCTGCAAGCCACATGGAGGTCTGTTTAACTTATGGTCTGGCACGTGATCTGATTTCAGAATGGAAAACTGCAGCTGGGCCCAGTTGTACAGGCTGCAATCCTAGCACTCTGGGAGGCTGAGGCAGGAGGATTTGTGATAGGTGCCCCGGATAGGCAACTTAGCTGATGGTGAGACCCTGTCTCCAAATAAAAATTTAAAATGAACTAGAGATGCAGCCCTGTACCCAGGCCCTGGCCTTAGCCACATTACTGGAAAACACTTGCAGAACTGCTTCCTTTGGGGAAAAAGATACAGATATTATTTTAGTATGTAAAATGCAGCTCTGTAACTCTCCGGCATTTCATTCAGCTAAGGAGACTGCGTACACTGCAGCCTGCTAACGTCCCCTCATTATGGGGACTTCAGGGATCTTCAATCGTGGGGGGTGTTGAAATTTGTTCTAATACAGAAGATCTCCCCCCTCCTTCCTCACTAACCTGTGAAGATGATTTCACTTAAGGAGCTAATCAATTCGGAATGACGCCGACTAATTTCAGCTTCTGGGCTCGAACGCCAGCCCCTTTCCATAGCTGCTTCTCCTTTCTGCCACGTCAGCTTCTCATTTGATTCCATTCAGAACTTTCTGAGTGGGTTTTTTTCTCTCCAAGAGCAGCGGAGACGATGCGTGGCTGCTTAGTAACGTCACTTGCAGCCCGAGGAAGCTGGCTGCGCACCAGACGTTCACCTGTGTGCGTTCTTCTTGCGGTCTGCCCCCGTCCGTGCAGAGATTCCAAACCCAAGTGGACCCTCAGCGTCATGGAAGGAACCACTGGCAGCCTATGGTGCGCCTGACGTGGGGTCCCTGTGTCGTGCGTGTTTGGCCTCCATGTCTTTTAAGCCCGGTAGCCTGGGCTCTTGCTTCCTTTCCAGAGAGGGTCTAGTTCACGCCTCAGCTGTCACTGTCTTGAGAGGCAAAACTGCGGTGCCTGTGACAAGTGGCTCTGTCAGAGCAGTGGCTGCTTTCCGAGGTGGCTTGCGCTAGGAGCTGAGAACCGTGGGAGGCCTCCCTTGGTATAGTATGAGCCCAACTTCATGACATCTGGAAGGAAAGCCCCTGTGCCCATGGCTGCGTGCCCCTTCAGATTTCAAGTCTGGTCACCCTCTGTATTCGTGTGGACTCCGGTAGGACCGGGTGGCACCCTTGGCTGGTCCCATGGATCCCCCAAGAGCAGCACGTCTGCAACCGGATTTGCTCCCGTGAGACCATCCCAGTAGCATGCATGTGTCCATGTGTGCATGTGTGTGTGGTATGGACCCTCCCGTTGAGTTGTATGATACTCAGCCCAGTTTATTTTTGCTTTTTATTTTATTTATTTATCTGAGGTGGGCATCAAGCCCAGGGCTTTTGCCCTGATCCAGATCCTCAGCATATTTAACCATTTTTGATTTTAACACAGGATCTCACCACATTGCTAAATTGCCCATGACTCTCAAACTTGGGACCTTCCTGCGTCAGCCTCCCAGAGTGCTGGGGTTGCCGGCCAGAGCCACCAGGCCCTTCTTCTGTTGTGGAATTGCTGAAACCCTCTGGCTTCTCTGCCCCTTCCACTGTCTCCAGACCAGGGCCCTGGGCAGGGCACCCTGGTTCTCTTGCTGCTTCTACAGCAGGCAGCCTGTGGCCTGCAGCCCTGGGGCACTTGGGCAGATCAGGGCTCGTCTCTTCCTGGCTCCCCACCTTCTGCCCCCTTCCCCCCCAGGTCACATTTTGGTTGACTGAGCCTCTTAGGAAGCACTCGATGCCCAGTGCTTCATTTGGTAGTAGGAAGGTGTTGCTGAGCAAAACCCATGTGGCTCTTATCCCCGCAGACCTCCAGGCTTCATGGAGAGAATGGCATTAAACTGGCAGGTTGTACAGTAGGCCCTGGTGCGTGGCACTCCAGGCTGACCTAACACAAACCCGAGCCTGCGGTCCTGAGTGGTTTTCCTTCATCTTTCGGCCAAACTCCAAACCCCTTGGCACCCAGCACTGAGGCCCTTCTAAACCTGCCAGGCTCTGGGAGGGAGTGTTCACAGCCCTCTCCCGCCTCGCTGTGCCTCCTGGCTTCCTGGCTGGGTTTCCTGGGTCACCTTCAGTACTGAGCTCGAGCCAGCTGCGGTGCTGGGAGCCTGTTCTCGTTTCTTCCCTGAGTGGTTCTTCCTTTTATCCCCTGGCCTCACCATGTCCCCAGACTGGCCTTTTTACTGTGGGCTTATTTGTTGATTTTCTTCTCTACTAGGTTTTAAGAATCTTGCACAGAAATGGTGTGTTGTATCCTTTTATCCTAGTGTTTGTCTCGATTACTTTTCCATTGCTGAGGTACAGTACCCAACACCTACAGCGTAAGGGAGGAAAGGCTAATTTTAGCTCCCAGTTTCAGGAGGTCTTCGGTCATTCATGGGCAGCCTGCAACGGTAGAGAGGCATGGTGGAGGGCCTTGCCGTAGGGAAGCTTGTGTAAGGTGTGGCAAGACAGGAAGTTACGAGACCAAAGGAGGGCAGAGCTAGCGTATATACCCTTCTGGGTCATGTCCCAGGTCCTTCTGACCTGGCCTCACCTTTTAAAAGCACCAGAATTCAATGGATGGAATGCCACTGTAGAATCTCCTTACCAACATGGGACTTTTGAGGGGGACAGTCCAGGTCCAAACCCTAAGAGTGCCCTGGATGGTTTCCGGAATATGGTGTGTATCTAATGGTCGGAGGTGGCACTGTTTTGACGGAGGTCATGGCACCTGGTTACCACAGGTGCTGGAGACATCCTGGCCAAAGATCTGATAAGTGAGATTTCTGTATTACATGGATACTGGCTGATGTGGCATTTCAGTGTTCCAAGTTATCACAGCTTTTCTCCCCCATTGCATAATTATTTATTTTTTACCAAGCTCCCAAATGTCTTAATTAGGCTCATCATATGTTATGAATTCTATTTCTGAGTATTTGGGAACAGCAGTTCCTACTGCTTTTTTTTTTCTCTGTGTGAGCAGTTTGACTCAGTGGGATGATATTTTATATTATAACTCATTAATGTTGTTATACTCTGTACTCAAATATTCAGTGTCATCTGTCTGCTACCACTGGAATCTGTCCCGCAGGCCATCAGCATGCACTTCAGCACTGGGCTGGTGCTGTGCCAAGATGGGCTGATGAATCCAGCAGCAGCCAGTAGCTGCATGCGTGGCCTGGTATGTGGATACGAGGACAGATAAACCCAGTCATTTCTCCCTCTTCCCTCAAAGAATTTTTTTTTTTTTTTTTTTTAGGCAGTACTAGAGTTCAAGCCTGGGCTTCCACTCTGAGCCACATTCCGAGTCTTGCTAATTTCCTAGGTTGCCCAGGCCGGGCTTGAACTTTCGATCCGCTTGCCCCAGCCCTCCTGGGATGATAGGTCTGCCCCATTGGGCCTAGGAAGAACTAACATTGATGTTACTTTGGCTAGTGCTAAAATTTAAACACAACATGGGCAAATCTGCGAGTTTTTTTTTTTTTTTCCTGTAACAGTTTTATTCCTGCTGCATGCAGATCTGGTGTCTGCCATCGTATCGCCAGTGCTTAACAATGTCTGTTTTCAAGGATAGATGAGTGCATTGATATGAACTATTTGAATGCAATAAGCAATAAGCCCTCGGCACACTCTGGTTGACATGCTTCAGTGCGCCGGTTGTCTCCAAGCGTTTCAGAGCTTAGAACCCTCGTTCCGTGCGGGTTGTTCGAGACACGTAAGCCAGTGATGGTCGGGGTGAGGTCCCATTCTTGGGACCACGGCTAGGTAACCAGGGGCCCATGATTTCTATGTGGCATTGGCGTGGACCACCCTGTGGAGGGGTGCTTGCTGTCCTGGAGGTTAAGGCACTTAGTTTAATCCTGAGGGGATAGCAGATGCTCCTGCTAAGGCCTGGCATCTGGTACTGTCACCATCTATTACTAAAGGAACTGACGTGATGGAATTAACATTAGCCCATGTAGAAAAAGCTGCCCAGGCACCACCGTGGAGAGGTGCGTGTTGCCGCAGAACAAGGCGCGTCTCTCGACTTCTGTGTCCCCGCGTCTGCCACTCTCTCTGTCCCTCACCCCACCACCACAAACACACATGCTTTTGTTTTCATTCTGTGCCTCCAGTCCAGTCCCCATCTTTTTTGTGGCATTGGGGGTTGAGCCCAGGGGCCTCACACTAAGCTATGCCCCAGCTCATTTTTATTTTTGTTTTTTGATTTTTGAGACAGACTCTCACTAGATTGCTAAGTTGCCCTGGTGTGACTGAAACTTGGAGTCCTCCTGTCTCAGCCTTCCTGTGGGCTGGGATTACAGATTTACATGGTGGTGTAAAGGACAATCCAACCCTTTGATACTGGCAAATGGAATGGAACTTAGCCTTGCTGTGGGAGGAGTTCCATGGCTGGGGCCAGCAGGGTCCCCTTTAATCAGAGCAGCCCTTGGGGGGAGTGGTTCTTCCCCCTGCACCCTGGTGGCAAAGTGCACGTCTCTGGCTGTCTGGTCTTGCTCTGCCTTGACAACCCTGTGTGGGGCTTAAGAAGTAGAGGGAGAGGGCCTCAGAGAGCTTGGAGCCAGTGCACATCGTCTTCCACCAGAGCCACTTACGTACAATGAGATTGTCTCATTTCCTTGGCTTTGTATCAGTTTTTTCTAAGTTTATAGTCCATGACTTCTGCCATGAATCCTTATTATATAGTGTTTACATAGTCACAGAAATCGTGCACTGACAGAAGCCTTTGTAGAGGAGCAGCCCAGAGACCCAGTCAGAAGAGCCTTGACGGGCGCTTGTGCAGCGTCTGTTGTCTGCAGGGACTATCCCTTGTCCGGGCGGTCCAGCAGCCGACTAGACAGTGTTCTCACTGGAATTAGTGTGTCATCCTTATGCTCTGAACACGTCTGAAGCCTTAATCTGCTTACCATTTCTTCACTGAACTGACTTATTGCTTGTTACAGGGAGGAGGGGTCTAAGTGCTTCCATCCAGAGAGACAGAGAAGACCTAATGACATCACATGCCAGGTGGCACTGAGTGCTAAGAAGAGAAGCAGCCAAGGAGGGGAGGAGAGAGTAGGGGGCGCATGTGCGGTTGGGTGTCAGCGTTGTGTGTAAATTCTCCAGGCACGCCTCTCGGGAAGGAAAGGAATAAGTTGTGCCCTGGGTGAAAGTTATTTGAAAGCGAGGGAAGCGAAGGTACAAAGGCCCTGAGGCAGGAATGTATTCAGGGCAGTTGTGAAGCAGCAAGGAGGGCTCTGTGGTGGGTGGGTGGGGGCCTAGGGGGAGAGCAGAATGCCGGGAGACGTGGAGGTGGCGTCCCGATGACGTGATCTGACTTGCCCTCACCGGAGGGCCACAGCAGCTGTAGAGCTGAGAGGGCTGCCATGGCCAGGGGACTGGCGGGAGAGGTTGGACTAATGCAGTCCCGGTGCGGTGGGAGGAAGCAGCAGAGTCCCAGGTGCTCTCTGAGGGTAGAACTGACAAGATTTACAATGCGATTGGATGTTGGGCACGAGAGAAAGAAATCAGGGTTCTGGGTGCGGGTGAATAATCTGAGCACTTGGGGAGACGAGAAAGGATGACTGCAGGTTCAGGCCCAGCCAGGGCAACTTAGCAGCCTGGTGAGATCCTGTCTCAAAATCAAAAAATTTAAAGAATGGGTTGAGGTTGTAGCCCTAAAGGCTCTGGGTTCTATCCGTAAGTCTTCCCCCCCCCCCCCCCCCCGTCACACGCATTTTTTGCTCTACATGAAAGAACTTGACACGTGAAAGGACGCACATCTTTGAACATGCAAGTAAATAGTACCGTGCCCTAATGCTTGAGATTATTTGGGTCTCTGAAACAGGCCTTTGCTTTCCATCAGGAGCTGGTTTTTCTATTTGTACAGCTGTTTGTTCAGTGGAGACTTAAGGGTTAGATTCCGGACCCACAGAATGGCTGTCGGAGCAGGCATTTCCCATGTGGTTAGGACTTTTGCTGGCGGTTGTGCAGGGTTCTGTGTCCTGATGCTGGGAGCAATTCTCTTGTCCCCCACTGTATTCATCAGCTTTCCATCATTGTGAGAAAATACTTGAGACAGTGAACTTACAGAGGAGGAAAGGTTTATTTTGGCTCCTGATTTCAGAGGTTTCTGTCCATGATGTTGTGGTCCTGTTGCTTTTGTGGGCCTATGGCTGCATAGCATACCATGTTAGAAGCATGTGGGGGGCATTTGTTCACTTCATGGCAGCCAGGAAGGAGGGAGACAGAGGGGCTGTCATCCCAGTACCCCCTTCATGGGCACCCTCCCCCCATTAACCTAACTTCTTCCTACTAGGCCTCACCTCTTAAAGGTTCTGCCTCTTCCTAGTAGAGCCACAGATTGGCAACCAAACTAGTGCGTGGCTCTTTGGGAAAGAGTTTGGATATAACTACAGCCCTCCGTAAGCTACCGGAGTACTCCCCATACCGCAGCTTCCTGTCACTAGTTGTTCCCTCTCCTTGGGTAGGGTGACTGTCCTGGTCTCTGGCTCTCTGAGATTTGGTATAACTGGCCTTCGCAGATCTCTCCTGGTCATTCAAAGAAGGGTCTGTGTAAACACCACCAACTTGACACCCTTTGGCCCCATTATTCAGTCAGCATTTTCTTGGGGAGGGGTTGTCTTGTAAAGCATCAAAACAAAGCCTCATTTGAGAAGAGCTGTTGGTAGAACAATTACGTCTCTGTTCCCTACAAGAACCTCTTTGGAGAGCAAGCTAAACTTGGGTGGGAGGATCCTGGAAAGGCTTTTCCAGGAGTAGGAAGCAGAGTGTAATTATCCTCCCCTGCAGGGATTTTTCTGTTGACATTTCCTGCCCTCCACAAAGGGCAGTGTGTGCCCTTAAGTGTTGTATTCTGGAAGTATCCAGTCACCTCAGCATGCATACATACTGTGGGTAATTACACAAGTCAAGGGAAAAGAAACCCACTAAGTTCAGTTCACAAAATCAGTATTTTTAACTACAAATCTGAAGTCTTAATCTACTTCCTATTTCTTTATTGAGCTGGCGATCGTTTTCTTAAGTTCAAGGGTGTAGGCTATTACTGGTAGAAGGTGCCAATATATACTTGGCAAAAAGAGGTGGAGTGGGAGAAAGTTATGAGAGAAGTGGATTGGTCGAAACATTTTAGCCTAAATAATGTGTTACTCTAGGTATATATCATGGTCTAGAATATACCATTCAGTACAGTAGTTATTTGCCACACGTGACTATTTAAATTAAATACAATTTAAAGTACAGTTGTACTTGGTATGTTCAAGGGCTCCATGGTTGTATACAAGAACTTGCGGGTAACTACCAAATTAGCTCAGCTGTGGGCCATTCCTCTTCGTCTTGGATCATGGGATTAGTCATGCTCATATAGAACACAGTAAGAATTATCTGTGATCAGTGCCAGCACGTTTTACTCATGGTCATCCAGCTCCATCCAGCCGGAGAGAAGCAAGGTGCCCGGAGGCTGGAAGAACATCTTGTTCTGCTCTGCTGGTGGGATCATGCTAGAGTCACACCCAAGACTCACTTTTGTTTGCATTCCACAGCCTGGTCCTTCATCCTGCTTGGAACTCTGATGAAGGAGATGGTTATTTCTTTTTAAAGCACTTACGTAGAAAATGCAAGCTATTCTACTAAGAAAGTAACAGAGTACTTTAAACCATGAGGTAAATAGGAAGTGAAAAGCAAAGTGGGAAGTAGAGCAGGGGTAGAGTGTTAGTCTTCTGTATGTCCTGTTATCCAGCTCTCAGTAAAAGCAAGCCAGGTGGTAGGATCTTCTCTAAACTTGACATTACTGACACACCATCCCTATATTCATCAGTTACATTGTAAGAGAGTCAGTTGTTTTCTTTTCTGGTGAAGAGCAAGCAAAGAGTATGCTTCTGCTTAGAAGAGGCATGCTGGATAAATATTTACGAAATTACCAAGGCCTGTAAGAACAGGGCCTGGTTGGGATGCCCAGCAGTGGGTAACATTCTCTTCATAGCAGAGCTGCTTCATGGGACTGTGCCAGATTAAACCAGGCGGTTTGGAATTACACTTAAGAGGAGGTGGAGAAAGATCACTTCAGGAAAGGTAAAATGATTTCAGAGATTGGGACACTTAGGGGATGTGGACTTTTGTCTGAGGTGTGAGCTGCCTTCAGTATGTGACTCCAGAGTCCATGAGAAAACTTTTTGTCAGGAGCTCCCAGAGAGGCTTGGAAGCAGGCTCCCATGGCGTGAGGAATAGTCAGTGTAACATGATGCACAGTGAGTCAGTATTAAGAATTGACATTTCTGTGTTCACTACTTAGCACAGATATGTGTTGAAAAGAAACCAGAGGATGTTGTAATGACAAGCAGTAATGAGAGATAGACAGAAACCTGGGACCTGGCAGTAAGGTGAACTTTGGGAATTACTACCTTTCAAACGTTACTTCCAATGACTGTTTCAGGATTAGTTTTATTTCTTTGGTTTCTTCTTCCTGTGCTGACAAAAACAGAAAGCATTTGATTCTTCTTCCTAAAAATGCTTGTCCCCAAAGATTTTTTTCTAAGCTATATGGTTTGCAAAAATGATGGCATCCATGTTTTGGGTATCTTGTCTGGTATGAATTGGTACTTGTTCAAAGTAGTCTCAGTAGTCTTCCAAGTAGTACTGAGTTATGAGGCAGGAATCATAAATCATTTGTCTCCTCTGCCAGGTCCTTTTGACTCCATGGTGGCCTGGGTAGCACAGTATCAAAACAGAATGCAGGCATATTTTGGTTTAAATTGAAAAATATTTCTCAAAGTCTCATGTGTTTAGAAGGCAATTGGATCAAGTGGGTGCTCTATTGATGGCTGAATTCACCCATTTATTATGTTCTGTTGATAGGTTGGGCCTGCCTGGAGGGATAGGCCACTGGGGCTGTGGCCTGGAAGGGTATATTCTTGTCCCTGCTTTTCCCTTGCTCTCCACTTCCTGACCACAGTGGGATAGGCAGTTGTCCTTCACTAGGTGGTTCCACTGTGTTCTTTCTGCCTTGTATCTGACCAAATGTACATGGATGGAGACCTCTTAATCTGTGAACTGAAGAAAACCTGTACTCCTCTGGTTTGTGGGTTTTGGGTATTGAGTACAGTGATGAGAGTGACCAAGACAGGGCAGTACCATTTGGATTATCTGAAGTGGATACTTCTGGGAAAGGTAGAAGGACCATCATTGTGACCCATTTGCCATCTTAGCTCTTTGGGGAAGGCTAGTAGGTTAGATTTAAGGATTCTTGGTGGGTCTCAACCTCTGATTTACCTGCTTTGCTCATAAAGGCCTGGTATGTCAATAAGATGACCTTTGATAGCACTGAAAACCTGCAGGTAACAATCATCTCCAGGTGTCCATCTCTGGTCTCATGTTGCTCAGGCTGGGTGAGTCAGTTGTTAAATATACTTGACTTGCTGGTCTTGTTCAGCAAAGCGTTGTGGTCTTAAAGATTAGTTCAGGTCGCTAGGGGAGGGGGCCAGAATTGTTTTTGTATTCTACTTATTCTAGAACTAAAGGTCAGTTTGGATTTGTTAGAATTTGTGCTAATCAGGAGACCAAGCACATGAAATAATGAATGCTGAAATTCTTTATGCTGTAAAAGAGTTGCATCTGGAGGATTAAGGTGTGTATATATGTGTGTCGTTCTGAGACTTTTAATTCTTAAAATTGATACAAAAAACTGAAGGGGACATAATTGCTGCAATTCAAAGCCCAGGAAAGAACCAGCCGTGAACTTGAATGACCTTGGGGAGCTGCTTACCATGTAGACCAGGGCAGGCCAAGTGGACATTTGAAAAAGTCACACAGGAGCCTTCTAAAAGCATGGTGATGGCTAGGTGCCACCAAGGCTAATTGACTCAGATCTGTTGGGAATTGGACCAGACCGTGAATATATTATAGTCTTGATTTGAGTCCTGGTCTGAGAACCAGAGCTGTGTTTTTGGGCTCATCAGTGAATTCCCATCGTCTACCACAGCTTAGGCCTGGGGTTAGTCCAGCCTCATCTCCCATCTCTCTCCTTTCGCCTGGCTTCCTCGCCGTGGGTGCGCCCACCGCTGGACCTGGCCACTTTGTCTTCTCCCTGCCTTTCCATTCACATCGTTCTCTGTCTCAGTGCCATTCCCCTTCTGCTCCTGCCCCTCCCCTGGCAGAAGCGCCCCTTCCTCCCCAGGGCAGAGGTGGGCATCCTGCCCCCCATTTCCGTGGTGCCCTGCTTCCTGTGCACCCACTCCTTCCAGCTGAGAAGCTGTTCAAAGCCTTTGCTAATGAGCCAGTGCATTGGGACTAATCATTACCTTCCCTTCTGAGCCCCATTAAAATGCCTGTAAACTAGAAAGCATTTTGCAAATATAAAGTGATTTAAATAATGTTTTCAGTGACACTAATTTAAGCGATTCTCAAATGATGGTTTTTAAATGAATATCCATTTGTCACCTTCCAGCGAATTCGAGGTGGAATGAGGGCTGTGGTGCTTTATTTATGAGTTAAGAGACCCGTCTGGCCACGCTGCAGGCTGAAGCAGAGGGAGCAACGTGGAGTAGCCCCATGCAGCCAGCTGCACAGCGCGGCCCGCTAATCCATCAAAGCTAATTAGGTGATGTGTTTGCCTTGGGCAGCAGCTCTGCGGGCCCCGAGCCTTGTCCAAATAACTGAGTTGCCCCGTGAATGTTCGTTAAGTGGACTCACATCTCCCAAAGCCGTCTGTGCGCGTGGGTTTTGGGAAGCAGCTACGCTGCAGGTGTGCGACAGAGATGAAGTATCGGCCCAATTATGGGGTGAAG
This sequence comes from Ctenodactylus gundi, assembly GCA_004027205.1. NCBI lineage: Eukaryota > Metazoa > Chordata > Mammalia > Rodentia > Ctenodactylidae > Ctenodactylus > Ctenodactylus gundi. The sequence goes on from PVKB01007178.1 coordinate 33,479, forward strand.
CAGCGGGCACTTTGGACTTGAGATGGCTTCCCATGCCTCTCAGTTTCTCTTCGTGCCATTTTGTCCTTTGGAATCTTAACACAGCCCAGGGAGAGAATTACTGCAACTGCAGCCAGCTGTATACAATAATTCTAAAATGTCAGCATGCTCTATTTTTAAACTGAAGTCATAAGAAGGTCTGCTTGAGTCTCAGTATTCCTGTCGTTGGGTTGACAAGAGTTCAGATAGGAATCCGTCTTTATGAACTGTCTGGAGTGTCAGCAAAATTTGGATACACATGTATAGTTGGGGTTCTCGGAGGGGTCTTATGTCCCTCCTCCCATAAGAATGATGAATGAGTATGTTTTAAGGGTTGTTTTAGATTAATTGAGCTTGTCAGTTACATCTAGGGATCATAGCTAGATCTTGAATGCATTTTCTGTGTTATATGTCATAAAAGAAGATTGCTATCAGTCAGTTTCTATATTAATCCACACTCCTTGTATCTGTATTTGCCATCGTCCTATGCATTTGACCTTGACATTTCTGGAAACTGGCAAGAGAGGTAGAAAATGAACCACAAAGTGGGATGCTAAGAGAAAATGGTGACCCAGACTTCCCAGGGGAGACTGCTCAGGCCTTTTGGGAGTACATTCCTGGCCACGCTGAGCAGCTGTGATCTTGGGCGTGCCCACGTGCTCACGCTGTCCTATAGTAGACATTCCTTTATGCCTCCGTAGCAATTTGGTCGGGGTGGGGTTTGAACTCAGGGCTATATCCTCAGCCCCTTTTTATTTTTTTGAGGTAGTCTTGCTGAGACATTAAACGGTTTAGTCTGGGCTTGATCTTGGTATCTTCCTGTTCCAGCCTCCCACAGTGCTGAGATTACACACATCCATCCCTCCAAAGCAGTATTTGAAAGGAAGCTCAGTTATCCCCAGTTTGCTAGGGAAAAGTGAAGGCGTTGTGGCTTGTGTTTAAATCCTTGCCTCCGGGTGCACACAGCTCCCTACCAGAATTCATGTCCTGCCATGTGGAGACTGATCAGGAGGGCCCGTGCTCGCACAAATGGGCTCAGCAAACAGTTCTCAGATTTCCTTGCTAACATAGCAAACATGATTTCCAAAATGGCGGCGTTAGCCGCTTGAGGAACAGCCCTTCCTGGTCCTTTTCCTTTTGTCATCAACTTGTGTGGAAGATTTGGTAAGGATGAAGCTGTCAGTTTATTTTTTTGCAGCTTATCTTGGCTTTCCATTGTTCTGTGTTTGCTCTGCCGGCTGTTGGCAGGAATCTAGTAAACTCTTTGGTTTTGCTTGTATCTGTGCATTTACATGTTTGACCTTTCATGCAGTCTTTTCTTCACCAGACATTTATTAGTTCTTCAGTTATGGGGCCCCCACACCATACGGAGGAGTTAAACACAGCCCCTGACCTGTTAGGAGCTTGGGCATAAGAAAGAAAGGAGCTTTAGTCTTTCTAGCATCTTGGTTGGGGTGTAATGGAGGTGAGTCCCACCTGCTGATGATGGATGGGGAGTGTTTCTGGCAGTAGTGTGGAAACATAGAGGATCTTAATAGTGAACAGGTTTAAGGGATTCTTTATGTCCTACACTAAAGCTATATGTATGTGAGGGAGAATATGTGTACAAAGGTCTTCAGACTTGGTGCTGTAGAGTGGTAGCCAGTTGCCGAAACACTCTGCTCAGAGTCGGGTGGCTGGAGGGACGAGATGGGAAAAGGACTGTTTTGTAGGTGTACACCATGCAAGCCCCAGACATTAGAGTCCCCATGGTGCCCAACTTCAGAAAATGTTGATGAGACTTTATCTTTAAGGAATTAATTGCTTTAAGTTCTGGCTAAGAAAGTAATATCTATTTTTTAAAATGTGGAGCCCACACAAATATAAGAAGAAAAAACCAATCTACCACACAGAGGTAGCCATCATGATAAATGGCTTTGTTCTCTAGGTAAGATGCTGTGTTAGTTTTGACCCTTGCTGCATACCGCCATTCTGTTTTCTCCTGTCCTCACACCAGCACTGCCATGCATTGAACACAGGTGGTTACCAGCCAAGAGATATAAAAGTGTTCTTGGGCTTGCTTCGTTTGAAGGATTGATCCCAGCAGGGGAAGGATATGAAAATGTCGGGGCTGCCTATTGAAATGAAAACGTTGACATTATGTATTCAAATGATTTCTTTTTTGTGTCGATTCTGTGGAAGACTCACAAGCCTTGAGCATTGTGTGTAGAGCCACACTCCTGGGTAGCAACATAATTGCTTAAAGAAGGAAAAATATTTTTTTAAAATCAGGGTCCAATAAAACTACCTTGAAAGTCTTAACTCCAATAATAGACTAGAAAGTTGCATTCAAAAGTTAAAAGAACTCTGCATGGAATCAGCTTCCTTTGTGTGTTGGTTAGGGTTCTCTTAGAGTCAGTAGACTCAGTACACATACAACACACATGAATTATGGAAGGGGATATATTAATAGGTGTTTTAGCTGCTTTCTCTTTGCCGGGATACAATGCCCAACACCCATAAATTAAGGAAGGAAACATCTATTTTAGCTCACAGTTTCCAGAGGTCTCAGTCCCTTCATAGGTGGCTAGCAGTGGAGGAAGGGCCTGGCGAAGGCCTAATCAGAGAAAAGCTGCTCATGGTGGGGTGGAGCAGGAAACCATGAGCATGTACACCCTTCCAGATCCTGTCCCAGACACCTTCACCTTCCTGGTCAAGCCCCAGTGATCCACCCTTTGCAACCAGGCCCCAACTCTTGCAGGCAAGGAGCTCAGTGGATTGATGTCCACAACTCAGTCATCTTCCAAACGTGAAGCTTTGGGGAGCATTCCACATCCAAACTGTAACAGTAGGCTTAAAGGGTTAGAGGTGGAAGATTCCACAGTGACTGTCTGCACATGGGACAGCCAGAGGCTACACTAGCAGCTCAGTCCAAGAACCTGAAAACCTCAAAGGAGTTGAGATAAGAATATAGCCTGTAAGGCTGAAGGCCAGGCTGCTCCCGAAAGAGTTGAGTGCATGAGCCCATGTTGAAAGACTAAAGAAGCTGGAGTCTGCTATCTACAGGTGGTGGCAGCAGCAAAAGGCTTACCAGCTCAGTTGGAACTGAGCTTGCACACACGGGCTTTCTTCTTTCTGTTCCAGTGGACTGTAAGCCTCTTGGGTAGAGCTACCCACGTTCAGGGTAGGTGACCCCCTAACCCTGAAACACCTGAAATGTGCTTTATTAGTTCCCCAGGGCCTCTCTCATTTTGTTCAAGTGGACAGTCGACATTAACCTTCACTGCAGAGCACAGTGGCAAATGCCATAGTCCTAGAACTTTGGAGTGTGAAGCAGGATGCCAGCTTGGTCTGGATGGTGAGATCAAGGCCAGCCTAGACTAATTGATTGGTGTGACCAAAAACAAACAAAAAAGGTCAGCTATCACACTTCTTTTTTCTTCTTCCTCCTTCCAGCCAAAGTTTTAGGCTAGCAGGAACTGGAGGAAGAGGACAGTCTCATCTCTAGTATCTTCCTGGGTTGGCTTTGGGTTGTAGGGGTGGTAGCCTTTCCACTTCAGTCACTTGGTACTCATAGCAACTTCCCAGGTCTCTCTAACTCCGAAATTAGTGGTTCTAGAGTTCGTCTAAACCAGTGATTCTTAATGTGGAGCTCTATTTTTTTTTTTTTTTAACCACTGAGGGGACACTTGGTGATGTCTTGAGATTGTTTTGCTTGCCTTTTGATGGCATCTGGTTGGTAGAGGCCAAAGATATCTCATGCATAGAATAGCCCTGCCTCTAGGAATGCCCCACGCACATGGCAATGCTGTGAAATTGGTATCGACTCCCACCTGGAAGGCGCCTCAGGAAATGGAGGCCAGCCTCCCAGTCCCAAGTTCCCCTTCATTCACTGTTCTGTAAGATGTTCTCAGCTTCTTGTGTCACTTTCAGTGCCATTTACTACCGGTAGTTCACCAGGAGAAGAGACAAGAGGTCAGATGGGCCGGCCTAAAGGACTCAGCTGCCATTGTGTGAAGTTGTGCCAGCATGAGGGTCCTAGAGTCACCTCTTTTGGGGAGTCACCAGCTTTCCAAGTCCTGTTTAAAGAGTTTGTGTGGCTGTTTTTCTTCTCTCCTTTAGCATTTTGCTAGCAGTGAGTTAAGAAGGTTGGCATCTGCCTACTTTTCTGTATTTTGGATCTGTGTTTCTATATTCTTGGGACTTCGCTTCGAGGCTTAGAGTTTTCTAGGTGATAACGTTATCATTTAGTCTTCCTCCGGGCAAATGTTGAAGAGATATGTTGACAAAAATGATTTAGGTGATGTGTAAGCCCTTTGGTATAGGGTTGGGGGCAGAAACGAGCCACAAAATGATGGTGCCTTGAAGACTCACAGAGGAATAGCCAACTTTCCTTAGGAAGCAGATGTTTTTGTTATTTGTTTACTTGCGTGCACATGGACTCGCATGTGGGTTGAAGGTCCTTAAAAAACAGAAATTGAGAACTGTCCTCTAAAGTAGGAGGGAGGGCTGCCTGGCGCAACCCCCTTAATGAGGGGGACCGGATTTCACAAACAAAACAGATCAGCAGGCCTGTACCCATTAAACTTCACAAACATCCTCTTCCAAAGGAAGCCAGTACTTACTGAAGACACACCTTATTTCCCCTCCCACACAGACCTGCTCTGGCTTCTGACTCTTGAGCAGAAAAGAAGCCAGAGGAACTTCTCAGGCCTTAGATTCCGCTGCTACATTATGACATGCGGATGGAAAGCCAGGACCAGACAGACTAACAACTCACAGGCGTGGCAGAAGTTGATTTCTGCAGCTGCTGTATATGGTCTGTCCCCAGGGCCAGGGCAGGCTTGTCATGTTGCCTGTGTCAATTCATTTGTATTTGACTTTCTTCCACTTTCCCAGCTGTTTTGTTTTGTTTTTTCTTTTACCTCAGACACCACCCTCCCTTGAACCACTGCAGATCTAAATGAATGGTTACCTGGCATGCTTGCTGCCCCTCCAGCTGGGGCAGATGACCCTCTGTGGGTGCGCAGGCAGAGCTCCCTCAGCTCTCCAGCAGAGCGCTGGCCAAGGCCTCAGTGCTAAAAGGGGTTTTTCCCTAAAACTTAAGTCTCTGGGTAGACAAAAGCTAAAACAGAGAGAAACAGGAACTTCTTGAGGTGGTAGGCAGTATTTGTCACGTAGGGCCTCAACCCGACCTTTTTGGCAGCAGGGATCCAGTTCATGGAAGACAGTTTGTCCACAGATGGGAGTACAGGGGAGAGTATAGTTTGCGGGATGACTCAGGCATGTTATATTTATTGTACACTTTTTCTCTTATGTTACGCATTGTGCTGAGTTGCATAATTATTATGTTTTACAGTGTAATAATCATAAACGTGAAGTGAGCAGAGTTCAAGCAGTAACGGAAGCAGTGGGGAGTGGCTGTAAGAACAGATGAAACTTTCCTCACTCTCTGCCTTTCACTTACGTGCTACTCTGTGTCTGGCCCTGTTCCTGGCAGGCCAGTCCATGGTCCGGGGCACTGGGGATGCTTGACTTAGGAGACACATTGCTCCTTGCTGAGGGATGTGTGATTGAGTTGGTGGGGCTGGTGCAGCTCTTCTGTGCAGCTGTGGGTGCTTTGTGAGTGACCGGAGTCTGTTTGGGTACAGTGGTGAATAGGCAGTGTCACACAGGCCTCGGTATAGAGAGTTTTCAGAGCCAAGACCTGGGTAGGGGACATGTAGTCTGCCAAAAGGGTAGAGGTGGGTAGTGGGCCTTTGTTGAGTTTTTAGAATTGGGGGTGGGGATGGAGAGCGATACAGGGTCTTTTTATTGTAAAAAGAATAGCAGTAACACCGACAATTACTGCAGGAACTCAATGGGTATGAATCCCGGAAACATGAGAGCAAATGATGGCTGATACAGAAGGTTACCTACTGTTTGACCCCTCTGTGGTGAAATCCTGAGAAATCCAGTCTATGGAGTGGAAAGCAAATAAGCCATTGTCTGGGGTTGGGGGCAGAGCAAGAATTGACTGGAGATTAGAACACAAAAAAGTCTTATTACCGCATTGTAGGCAACTCTGTGTATGGAGCCAAAAATCATTGAGTATACCTTGAATATGAATTTTATAGGCTGTAAGTTATGCTTCAATGAAATAGTTAAAATTGTCCGTTGATTAGATTTTGTTTGGGGGTTTGTGGACCTACAAAGGGATTCCTGGGATGGCTCTGCAGTGTGTTCTTTCTGATTTGGAGAAGTATGATTAAGAAAGATGATTAAGTCTCGGTGCTTCTAAATGATGTTCTATTCTGAACTGAATTTCCTACCGTGGCTCTTTGGTAAGTACATTGAATAATCCTTTTTTTTTTTTTTTTTTTTTGGTGATGGTGGTAGTGGTGGGGCTGGGGATCAAACCCAGGCCCTTATGCACACAATACAAGTGCTGTACTGCTGAGCTCCACCCCCAGCAAAGCATCTGCTGAAATGCCTCAGGTATGAGCACACATAGTTTATATATTTGGGACATGGATTTGTAGATACAGGAAGATATTACTCACTGGAATATTTGAGTGTAGTCCAGGTTAGTGGAATCATCTTGTGTGAAAGGAGTGAAATTCTGTCATCTGTAGGTTGGAAAAAACTTAAAAGGTTAAGTGCTGGAGGACTGGTATGCAGAGAATAGTCAGAGATTGAGCAATTCAAAGTCGGCCCAGTATTTGACTAGCTGATTGGAAGGCCTGAAAGTTAATTTATGCCTCTTTAACTAGAAAGTTCTATTCACCAGTGTTCACTCATTTGATCCTAGGGAGGGGGCCTGAATCTAATTGCAAGTTTCCTTTTCTCCTTGTGTTTAAAAATCCTCTTCCTTGTTTATTTTGGGAAATGCAGTGTTATTAGCAAGGCTGCAGAGGGTCTGTCCAACAGATAAAAACAAAGTGTAAGCTCCCCTCCCCAGCCGTAGGGACAGATTCCACATTCGTCTTGGTGTGTGACATGCAGCATAAGGAAGCTGCTGTGGATCTGCCAAACCTGAATACAGAAGCCACTGAACTTGCCTGAATTACCGGATGTTGTAGCTGCTTATCAGAGGCCGTTGGCTTTATCCATATTTGTGTGTACCTTTTCTTTGTGACTTTGACCTATTTCAAATCGAGTTGGGCAAAATAATGATCTAAAACAGTTTGTACATTTTAATGAGTTTTTTTTTTAAAGCAATTCATGGTTTGATTTAATTCATTAATCTGTCGACAAACATGTTCTTTGTCCAGAAGGGCAGATCCTGCCTTGAGATGGCTCCGGCTTGGGTGGTGGATTACTGAGTGAGACGTTGGAACTAAGAAAGTCTGAGTTAGGCAGTAGCAAACGATCATGTCATTTAAAATGATGTAAATAGCTGGGTATGGTGGCACGTGCCTGTAATCCCAGCACTCTGGGAGGCTGAGGCAAAGGATTGTAAATTCAAGCCCAGCCTGGGTGGGTTAGCAAGATTTTGACTCAAAAGAAATTTGTTGTTAAGGCTCCTGGGTATTGAACATAGGATCTTTGCACTGAACTTTTACATATTCCACTTGTTGTAAGGGTGTAGAGAGTGAGGGTGGTCTTGAGACATGGATTTGCTAAATTGTCCAAATTGCACTCAAAGTTGTAATCCTTCTGACTCAGCCTCCAGGATTCAGCTGGGATTTTAGGCATGTGCCACCATACCCAGCTAATCTCAGAATCTTAAATGGCTGTGCACTAAATTGATGAACTGTGAAAGGGTTTGTGAGGCTGATGCTTTCTGTGTCGCATCGGGAGATGGCTAATTTATCTCGTTCACCCTGCCTGTCCCTTGTCCATAACTAGACCATCCGGCCCTTACCCAGCCTGGCTATCAATTCATGCATAGCAGGTTAATGTGCTCGCTTGTCAATCAGCCCGTGGTATCCATGACCTTCAAGTACACGCAACAACAGGTGTTGTGAGAAAACAATTCGGGTTTAGTCTCGGCCTCTGCAGGCGACCACACTTGGCTGCAATCTCCATTCTTTAGGCCGAGTAGTGAAATTAAAGCATGATCATGATGCTTTGGCAAGGCAGAGAGAAAAGTAAAAGCTTGTTTGCTGTACTTAAAAGATGGTCCATAAGAACTTAAAAAACATGTCTCGCTCGCTCATTCGTTCGTTTTGGCGGTACGGGGGGTTGAACACAGGGTCTTTGCTCTCAGCTCCCTCCCCAGCTCCCTTTTATTGTTCATTTGAGACGGAGTCTCACTAAGTT
>PVKB01007179.1:0-41700 GCA_004027205.1 Ctenodactylus gundi
CGCTCCACGCCTGGGATGTGTCAGGAGCTCAGGCTGTGAAAGCCAAGAAGAAAGGCGATGGAGTCAGGCCTGGTTCCCTCACTCCACTGAGCCCAATCCGTAACCAGAAGGGGGCGCTAGAACAGAAGGGCAGTGTCCCAGGGAAGGTCCCTTCTGCCTGGCCAGCCTCAGGTAGAAGAGGAGGTGGGCCCGTATCCACCTGGGCATCCAGATTAGATGCCCCCATCCAGGTGATCTGCAAGGCCTTGGTGCCACCCACCAGAGCAAACCCAGCACCCTCCTGGACTGCTGAGCACCTGCCAAGAGCTCCCAGGGGTCCCTCCTCCCAGCCTTCTGAATGAGGTATGGCCCCTCATTCCCTACGGGACACCAGAATCCCTGCAGGCTTTGAAAACGGGGGAAGAAACTGCCCACCAAGGAAACTGCTCCAAATACTCCCTCCACGCTCTGTCACGGCAGCCAATCCACCGTTGAGAGGCCCAGCTCGCTCTGCAAGACCAGCACCAAGCCCCTCACAAGGCTCCCAACAGGACCTACTTTCTAGGATCCTCACCTGCTCCTGAACCTCTGGAGGACAGACCACATTCACACCACAGTGGGCCTGCTCTGTAAGGCGCCTGATTTAGGGCCTGAGATCTACAGTGGGGTGCAGAGGTGTGACCAGGTATCATGTTATCATGTTATTTCCTGACTTTGCTCAGCACATGCCTCCGGTTTCTCTAGAACGGAAACAAGGGAAGACGGATGTGTAGGGTCAGGGTCATCCTGACAGGACTTGCCTGGCGGGAACAACGGGTGAGGCTGGAGTGCCTGTGCCAAGCCCTCCTCTGTGGGCACTCAGTAGCTCAGCTATAAGTCACCGTCTCTTCCTCCCCACCACCTAACACCAGCTGCCTTCCACCTGCAGCTTTCTGATGTAGACAAAGCCTCCTTAGATGGGCGGCCCCTTACCACCGTGTAACTCAGTGCCAGCAACTGTTTTCATACAGGGCCAGATGCTAAACACCCTTGGCATTGACAAACAGCACGTGTCTCAGAAACAGCCTGCTCTGGCTGAACAGGCCCCCGAGAAGTTCATGTGTTGGAAAACCCGATCCCCAAACTCCTATGCTGGTGGTATTTGGAGGCAGGCTCTCTGGGCAATGAGTAGGATGAGATAATGCCGCGCGGCTGGAGCCCTGAGATGGTCCTCGGAGCTTTGTAAAAGAAGGAAGAGACACGTGAGCCAGCACACGAGCTTTGTCTTGCCATGGAACACCTTTACCATGACCTGGCGGAGCAGGAAGACCTCCCGGCAGGCCGAGCCAGGCTCCTGGGCTCCCGGCCTCCTGAACACGGGCCGGATAAGCCTCTGTCCTTTACAAATGACTTAGTCTGTGATATTCAGTCACAGCTCAAGGTACAGCTGACTGACGAAGAAAACGGACCAGGACAGCCTGAGAAAATACAGACACAAATATGCCTGGCTGCTTTTTTATTCTTCTTTTTTTGAGACAGGGTCTCACTGTGTAACCCTGCCTCAGCTTCCTGAGTGCTGGAATTATAGATGAGCACCACCACACCCAGCTTTATGTGGTGCTGGGGAATCAAACTCGGGCCCCCGTGCTTGCAAGGTAAGAGCTTTAATAGCTGTGCTACTCCTCCAGCCCACATAGCTCGGTACTGATGAAACCTTACAATAACAGGCAGTGGGCCAGGTGTGGCCTACAGCTCTTGCATCACACAGCGTATCCTACCTCACACCTGTAGCCACCTCAGATTTCTGCCCTGTGGGGGAGTGATTTCAGGCCCTGGATCCCGGCAGTCTTGGCTCCTCTGGGAGCTCCACAAAGCTGTGAGTTTGGAAACTTTTTCTTCTAGTCCCAGGGATCGAACTCAGGGCCTCATGCCTGCTTGGCAAGCACTCTACCACTGAACTATGGATAAAAAAGAGAAAATAAAAAAGGGTTTGCTCAGGATTGATTTGTCATATTTGAAGTAAAACTAATGCTGTGAGGAAAATTATACAGGCACTAAATTCAATGTGCAAGGCGTCCCAAATGTCATTGCACATAGGAAAAATTAACAATCCTTTGGGACACCTTGGAACTTGAAAATCTATAGTCAGCCTTGCACTGCTTAGGGAAGGAAGAAATACACTGACTGGTGTGTCATCAGGCCATGGCTCTGCTGTGTGACTGCCTCCTACCTCCACAGACCTAGGCTGGGTGGCACTGTCATGCTCCTCGTATTGAATTCTGTGGGTGACTGTCACACAATGGTCAGTAACTCAAACATCTGGATAAGAAGTATGACAAAAAGACACCGTGAACCTTTAATTAAAAAAAAATGATGACAGTAAAAGACTCACAGCCATGAACCCTACCCAGAATCCTCTTCCTCGTGTTGAACACACATGTCCCATCCATTCCTGCGGCAGCTCTGTAAATCCACCTTCCTCAGTGGCTTCGGTTACACTGTGTGGCTGCCGTAGCGTTCCGAGTTCATTCGAAACATTTACATTTCACCTTCATTTTGACTTTGGGGGAGAGCAAAAAGTTGCATAGTGCCAGACACAGTGACTAAGGTGGATGAGGACGCACTGACGTGTTTTTATTTGACAGAAACTCCTATAAATGTGTAATCAACATCCAATGACCATAGTCTCTGAAGAATGCTTACATAAAAAAGTGTCACAATAAAAAAAAAACGCATTGCTGGTTCATCTTCCTCAAGACCCTCAAAATAGTCCCCTCCCTTTGAACACACGTGTCCCTTCATTCTTGGCAACGTGTCTTTTACCGTAAAGAGTTTAAATTTAAACATCCCTCGCACCTTTGAATCACCCTCTGTATCTAAACACAGCAGCAACGCAGAAAAATACAGTACAGAAGAATAACTGAGCTTACCATAACTTAACTTCCTGTGAACGACTGAGACACACACACACACATGAACCTAGTCGTACACTGGGTCAGGATCACCAAAGTCCCTGCCTCTGACCACCTCACTGTGCTCCACAGGAAGAGCCTGGGCATGGAGGGGACATCTCTCTTGTGACAGCCACTCTGCCTGTCTGGAACACCATCCCTAACCCCAGGGACCTGCTGGAGGCTCCTTCTATAACTGCCAAAACAGAAATTTAAAAGTTAGGCTGTCCTTGGACAGAAGAGGTTTCTCCAAACTCCCTCCCAGGCATAACTTGCCAGCCCCACCGCCCCCCCTCAGCCAGATGAACAGACAGAACATGCAGATGCCCGAGGTCCTGGCTCATATTCAGGGAAGGAAGGGTGAGGCCAGGTCTAAGAAGGGATGACACCAGCCTGGTCCTGTCCCCACTACTGCATTCTGTTCCCACTTCCACTAGTGCTGGCTATAAAAGACCCTGACTCGCCTACTACACATGGGGAGACGGGAATTCCAGGCAATCAGTCCCCTGCTTTTCCTTGGAGCTGGCTTTGAATAATTTTTTCCTTTTAATGAAAAGAAACAGTTCTATTTGATGTGATCAGCAATAGAAATCACAGTTTTGAGTTAACATTTTTTGTTACATAAGTGCAATAAGCATGCTGCAAAATAACACTAGACAGGGGAACAGCCACAGCAGCCTGCACGTGCCACTGGTGTCAAGCGCCCTGTGCTCCACACCCCAGTACACATCTGGTAGCGTGGTGGTCGTGCTGACCAGTATCGCTGCACACTACTGTGCCCTGACTTACAGTGGCTGCCATGTCATTCGGCCACAGAACCACTCCATTATCATCTGATGAGCTGCCACTGTACATGCAATCTGGCCTCGATCGCAAAGTCAGCGTGCAGTGTATGACAGACTTGAGACTCGGGTTACAATGACCATAACAAAGCTGTGACACCATAAATGCCTGTGTGGACACCAGTGCTGGAACAATGCTCCGTTCAATCTAGCTAGGGATCACAGGAAGTGAGTGGGTGTGGAGCTCACCACCTGCTCTGTGACTTCTGCCGCCAACACTGTTCAGCAACACGGCCCCTGACATCCCAAGAGTCTGTGTCTTGGTTACATTTTTGTTGCTGGGACACAATACCTGACAGCCACAACTTAAGGGTGCAAAGGTTTATTTTAGCTCATAGTTTTAGGTCTTAGCCCGTTCGAGGGTGGCTTGAAATGGAGGAAAGGTCTGGTAAAGAACCGCTGCTCCCCACAATAAATGAGGATCAGGGCCGGGGAGAAGCCAGGGCAAGAGTATAAACCTCCAGGCCACGCCCTCATGACAGCCACTCCCTCAGAATCCGCCCCTTCTAATCAGGCCCAACCTCTTACCAGCACAGAAAACAAACAAACATAAATCAACTCTCTATTGAATCACCTTCTAGATCCAAACCCTTCCAGATCTAAACCATAACAGTCTGTCTGCAAAGTCCTTATGTTCTAAACGCTCCAGATTAAAAGAGGCGTGGCGGTTGCTGCTAGCCTCCAACACGGCCTCCCTCAGGCCCTGACCGCGTTCTCTTGCTCAGCACCTTGTGCATCCCACCTTCACCTTCCTGCACAAGGTCTTAGTGCGCGTGTGCAGCCAGCCAGTGTGCACTGCAGGTCGATGGTGGCTTCCTCCTCTGCCTCCTGGTCACTGTGTAGTGAGCAGCACCCCTCCACCATTGCCAGCCTGCCACACACGAACTGAATGAAAAGTGAGCCAGACAAGAAAGTCCCACCGGATGCCTCTCGGAGGCTGTCTACAGCCTTGGTTTATTCTGGAGAATGTTCGCCCAGAGTCCCGAGATGGTCACTCTTGTGCTGCTCAGAGATGCCTTCCCTGGTGCCCCTGCCAACAGTCTTCTTCACCCACACCCTTGCTCAGGCTGTTCTGTCTCTGCACAGAACCCAAACTGCTGTTTGCTTTCTTTACAATCTGCTTTCCTCCCAAGAACACAGACTGTGTAAAAACAAGGACCATCTTTGTCCAGCTAACGGTCGCTTCCTTGACCTAGAATAGACTTGCTATACCATAGGTGCTTACTAAATGCACCGGATAAGGAAATGGAAACACGGACAGCTTTTGAGCCTAGTTCTACATCTTTTCTCCTCACCAATCCCCCAAAACTCCAGGTAGAAGGGACGTTCAACCCCCTGAACAGCTTACTGCACCTGATGAGAAGGACCACATCATCAGGAATAAGAGAGGGCCGTGCAGATCCTGGAGACCCATCCGCAGGTGTCACTCGCTCCTACCTCCTACCTGCATCTGTGCAGATCCTCCCCCTGGACAGTCTCCTGTCCCTGGTCCAGGCGGCTGCTCCCAGGCACGCCCACGTGCCATGTTCCTCTCTTGACCCTTCTCTGTGGTGGGGTCAACTTGTGTATCCTGGAATATTGGGCAGCATCCCCGGACCCTCCTACCAGAGGCCAGTGGCATCACCCAAGTTGTGGCACCCAAAACATCTCCAGGACTGCCACGTGTCCTCTGTGTAGGGCACAATCACCCCTGACTAAGCTCCCAACCTGAATCTATGAAGTGTGAATGAAAATCATGATGCTGTAGAAATATCTGTTGCAGTGCAAGACGCGTTGCCCCACGGATTCCCCTCAAAATCCTCCCTCGCTTCCACACATCTACCCCACCATTCTCGTCCCTTTCTGTAGTGGTTCCGGAAGTCTCTTTCCTAGAAATGTCTTTAATTGCACTGTTGTCACTGCCTCCTTGTCATGAATCCATTCAAAATGTGATCTTTCAAGGACATGTGACCTGAGGAAAGAGTCAGAAGTCACAGGGTGCCAGATCTGGTAAATGAGGCACAGGAGGGCAAGCCGTCACGTTCTGAGGTGCCCACCTTTCCATGGGATAGTGCTTGGTGGCAGTCCTCACCCTATTTCTGACCACACTTTGTAGGGCAATGAAAGAGGTTTCCAGAGCTGGCTCAGAGGTGGCGAGAATGAGGAGGCAGACGCGACTGGGGCAAGGGGAGGACTCTGAGGGCACTCATTCACATGGGTCTTCTACTGCAATAAGTTTTTAAGCTTAAATATTCACTGTATATTGTGGTCACACCTTGCACGTGCCACCCCGAGGTAAGGCTCTGTTTCCACACCTTTCTGAAGACAGAGTGCAGGCTGTGGGGTGGGGTGACAGAAGTCCTGGCTTTGGAATGCAAACACTGGGCTCAAACCCCTTCGGGATACAGTCCTGGGTGCTAGGCACCCACATCTCAGTTTCTGCTTTATTGCATCTCTCTCTGTTGACTGAAACTGGCTTTTTTCTGCACTAGTATCTACGGGACATGTGCTAAGGTCCTGACATATTTTACCTCATCTACTTCTTAAAATGACCATGAAATCCATATTGATTTATCAGTACAACACCAACCTTCGCGGGAAGGCAGCAGAGATGAAAAGGTGGCAAACAGTGTACCCATCTGTCCCCAGGGCATGCAGTTGGTGGAACAGCTCCCTCAAGCCCTCTTATTTCTGTTTTCAATCTTCCTAGGCTCTGACCTTGGGAAGTGAAACTCAGAGACTTGTGGAAATTAGGAACAGGCATTCTCCAAGTGAAGGCCTGCTTTATTCTACAGCATAGGTATTGAGACTATCTGGCCAAGTTAGCTTCTGTTATGGTTAAGTCCACAGTGTCCCCCAGAAGTCTCACGTGTTTAGAAGGAGACAGGACCACACGAGTGCTGTGTTCATCAGTGGATTCACCCATGAGGAATTCATAAATGATGGGCTGCAAGGAGGTAGGGCCTCCTTGGAAGTGGCTCACTGTGGAGGTGACCTGGACGGGTGCATTCCCGTCCCTGGCTCCTCCTGCTCCGCCTGCTCCCTGGGCACCGTGCAGTGAGCAGCTGTCCTCCGTGCCAGGCTCTTCTGCCATGCTGTGTCTGCCGTGGAGTCAGCTCAGCACGCTTGGACCGAGGCCTCCGAAACATGGGCTGAAACAAACCCCTCCTCTGCAAAGCTGTGAGTGTTGGGGATTGTGTCCAGTGACAAAAAAGTGACTAAGACAGATTCTCCATCCTCCTGCCTCTGATTCCCACTTCCTGACAGTGTCCCATATGCGGGGCAGTCAAGCCACGAGCTACAGGCACCAGTGAGTGGCACAACCCACAGGTCCCCAGCGCAGGAACACCTAACTTGAGAGGGATCTTCACGTTGACACAGAATCACGCCAGGAAGCACGACATAGCTCAGCAGCCAGCACGCTTCCATTTTAGGTAGCAAAACACCCAAAATCACTGAAGGGAGATGGGCCACTGGGCCAGTATCTAATGACTTCCTGTGTGCGCTGCCTCCGTGGATCAAGCAACTCTGCAAAAGCTCTGACCCCTGAGTCTTGGCCAGAATGATCCAGTCATATGTGGGCCATGGTGTCTCCACAGGACATGAGAACAGCTAGGCCACCGAGGTCGGTGCAGAGGAAGGGGGTAGACCTAGTAACAACAAGGGCTTGCTTTTCGTGTGTCTTTTTCTCTTGCACTCTGCTCTCCCAGTCATCTACTTTTTTCTGGACACACAAAGGACTACTGGGCATTTCCAAAGGCCGTCCTTAGCATGGAGGCTTTGAGCTGCAGTCTTCGAGGATGAGGTCTCAGGAGAAAACAAGTCCCACACTTGTGTCCCACACGAGGAAGCCTCTGGGACACAGCTTGCAGGTTTCTCAGTGAGCAATGAGAGAAGAGCACTTAGCTAAATCAGGGATCCCGACACTCAGGCCTTGGCTTAGTACCAGTTCGTGGCCTAGGAAGGACCAGCCACGCTGAGTAGGAGGGGACTACAGGTGAAGCTCCGCCCCCGTCAGCAAGCTCCTATTAAGTTCTAATGCTGTTGCTGAGTGACACGAGGTAGAGCTTCCACCTGGTCCATAGGAGAATGGTCTTCAATGAGATTGGCCCCTGGCGTTGAAAAAGTTGGGGATCACAGAAGTGAAAGTGACATGTTGAGGGAGAGGAAGGGAAGGATATGACTGTTCTGACCAGGCCACCACCATTAAGTCTGGGGGAATCTGGCCTCCATAGTGATCTCCAAGCACCGTGCAAGGGCATAGGACATGCTTTCTACTTAAGAGGGCTTGAGGGAGGCATTAAAATACAGATTTTCAGGCCCTGGGGCAACGTCACACCCTGTAAGTGTGCAATGGGTCTCAGAATCTGCATGTTTAACCAGCTCTGCAAAACATTCCCAGTCCCCCCTGTAGCCAGCTATCCTAGGCCTGAAAAGACTCCAAAAGAGGTCTATGAGCCAGCAACAACAGTCATCCTGCCCTCTGCCTGGGACACTGCCTCAGATGACTCAGCATTTTAGCAGGTCCCCAGGTGACATACTGGCAGGAAGCTGAAGCAGCACCTGTCTGGACATAAAAAATTAGGGTTATCAAAAGTCGTGTCCAGTAGAGCAGATTACAGTCATGTTGATCTGGAGCTTCTGGAGGTGATCTCGGTCCCTTGAATGTTACGGTTTGGATCTAAAGTGTCCCTCTGAAGTTGCCCATGCAGGGGCGAGGTCGGGTTGGAGGGGTTGGGTCCCTGGGGGCGTGACCTGGAACAGCATGCGCTTGTCCTCAGCCCCTCCCCTTTCCCTCTGCTTCCTGGCAGCCATGAGGCGAACGGCTTTCTTCCGCGGTGTCATTCTGCCACGCCATTTCTGCCTTAGAGCCAAGTCGCCATGAACTGAAAAGGAAATCCCCTTCTCCTTTAAGTCGCGGGTGTCTGGCATTTTGCCTCAGAGATGAAAACTGAGTCACACTGGTTCTCTAATTTGCAGATGAGGAAACTGAGGCTTGGCCAGGTTAAGCGATGGGCTCGCGGCACCCACGATCCAGAGAGAAGCAGATCTGGGCCTGGCACACAAAGCACTGGATTCTCCAGCCACCGTGCACAGCACCCAGCTCCACCTGCTCCCTAGCCACCTTCTCAATGGGAAAACACGGGTGAATTTCCCAGGGAAGCAAGATGGAGTGGGAGGGGCTCCAGGTACCCGCTGACGGTTTCTGGAATCCAGCGCCACCTTCACCAAGAGGCGCTTTTCCTTCCAGGGACAAATCTTCATCTCCAAGAGGGGTTGGACAACAGAGCATCTGATGTCACTGCAACCTGGACCCTGTTTGATTCTACGCTTCCCCCTCGTCCTCTTGGGAGGGCTGCTCTGGGGGCTTCCCGTGGCTTTTGGCAGAGGGTCTGCATGACTGTCTTCTCGTTGCTGGTCACAATATCTGGCACCCGCAAAGTAAAGGAGAGGAGTTTGATCTTGGGTCCTCTTCTCGAAGGTCTCAGTCTATGCATGGTCAGGCTACCCAACACAGAAACCACGTGGCGCAAGGAAGCTCTGTACTTCCTGGCAGCCAGGAAGTGAACACAGAAAGACGCGAGGAGGATCCGGTAGGGAGGCAACCTTCCAGGTCACGGTAGCCCACACTCCAGCCAGCACCATCTCCTCACAGTGCGTGAGCCCATCCATGGATGAAGCCACTCACGGGCACAGAGCCCCGTGATCCATCACCTTCCAAACGCAAGAGATGGCTGAGAGACTGGGTTCGAGGGGCAGCGATCTGCAATGGTAGCGTGAGGCTGCCCTCAGCAGCCAGGGGCAAATCCGCACCCCCACCCCCACCCCCAGTCCGGGACCAACGAAGGGACGGTGCTCTCCACAGCAGGCTGGCCTAAACCTCACTGCTCCCCGGGCAAATGGCCCTTTCCACCTGTCTGACACGCACAGCAGCGCTGAGGCCGTGTGCCTCCAGGTGCAGGGAGACGACGTGCCGTGCCGTGTAACAAAAATCTCAAACATCCACCCTGAGGCTAGAATTCTGAGCCAGAAACGTAAGCAGAAATAGGAAAAGTATCAAGTAACCTGCCCAGGCCAAGGGACAGCCAACATCCCACTCAGAGAGCCTCAGCACGTGAAAGCCAGCCCCACTCCCTCCCTCCCCACCCACTGGCTTGCAGTCACAGCCAGAGAAGCTATAGGAGCGGAGACGGGCTGTCCACCTGCCTCACAGGTGTGTTCTGTCTCCAGGTAGTAGCCGCTGTCACTAGTGAACAAAGAGCCCCAGTGTGCAGGCCAGGGTGGGCAGCAGGGCAGCGTGCCCAGGAGGAGGAGCCAGATGGATGTCAAGGAAGACAGACAGATCAGGCAGAGGGCCCAGGGCTGGAGGGTAAGGAGACGTTGGGCCGGATGCAGTTTGTCACCTGCATGCAGGGCTCCCTTGACCTGCTCTACTCTGTGTGGGGTTGGAAGAGACAGTGGCAGCCAGGCCACCTGTACCACCCCAGTACGGTGGCACTGAAGGCAGCAACAAAAGGCGTGGCCTGCTCTAGTCTGTGGTCAAGATACAAAATAAATCCGAAGGCCTTGCTGACAAGTACCAAAAAAGTAGAGCAAAAGGGGCCGGCCCCAGATCCCTCAAATACAGGGATGTGCCTTCGCCTCAAAGGAACTGCTGCAGTTGAATGTGGTGTGTCCCCTCCAAAACTCAGCAGGAACTTAACCCCCATTATGAAGTTTTGGGGGGTTGGGACCAGTGGGTCCTTTAAGAGGTGATCAGGATTCCACTGTCATGAATGGATTAGTGGGCAGACAGGCTAATAGGTTAATGAGTTACCTTGAGAGTGGGTCTGCTATAAAAGCCAGTTTTATTAGGTTTCTTGCCACATGATGCCAGTGCTGCCTCAGGACTCTGCCAGTAAAAAGGCCATCAGCAGACGTGGCCTTGCTTCCTTGCTGCTGGACACGATCCCTGCTGCCCACATTCTAGAGGACAGGCTTATTGTGTTCCTCGTTTCAGTCCGTTAGTGGCTGCTTCTGAGACAGAACCAGCGTGGCTCAAAGGCATGTTGGAGAGAGCTATCTGCCCTGCTGCAGCCAGGAAGCAGAGAGAACGGAGGAGCAGTGGACAAGAGCACCCCTTCCAGAACCTGCCTGAAGTGACCCACCATCTGATCGGCCCGGTCAGCTACCAAATCCATCCCTGATGAGTCGACTCATGAGTACGCTACCCCACGATACAATCAACCTCCAGACACAGGGGACTTTTAGAGGACATTCTAGATTGAAACTATGACAGGCCTCTTGGCCTTGGGCCAGAACTGTGAGCCAAAACAAACGTCTTTACTTTATAACTTAACCAGTCTATGGCATTGTGTTACTACCAACAGAAAACTAGGACAGCTGTAGCTAGCCTTAGCCTGTCTTTTTGGTGTAGAGCCACCGGGATTAGCCATCACCCCAGGAGGAAACCTATAGCAGTGAAGCACAGCCCCATGTGATTCGGAGACAGGGTCAAGACACCATGAGGACTGCAGCAGCAAGTCCTGGAGGGGAAGCCCCCGTTCTATTTTAAATACAGAGGATTCATAAGGGTGGTTAGGCACCTTACAAAGTCTTTAAAACATGAGCTACACAAGCTTCTTACCTGCATTATGCCACCACCATAAATGTGTATTACTAGCAGGCACTTAAATCCTGCTCTGAGCTAGAGCAAGTCTGGGCGCATTTGCCCCATGGCACATGAATTCCAGCTATCCTAGAATGAGTGCGAGCTGAAAACAGACACATTAAAATTGTAAGCAATCGCCCAGTGTGGTGGCACACACTTGTAATCCCAGCACTCAGGAGGCTGAGGCAGGAGGACTGCTGAATCCAAGGCTAGCCTGGGCTCCATAGTGAGTTCAAGACCAGCCTGGGCTGCAGAGCAAGACCCTGTCTCAAAGAAAGAAACTGTAGGCAATTATTGCAGGGGACCCAACACCACAAAGTAGCAGTAGCCTTCTTCCGTTCCCTCTCCCAGGGCACACTCCTCCCACAGAACCCACAGTACCACAACACCCCACCCACCTCTTGCTCACGGCCCCTAACCAGCATTACACTTGAATTCTTAATTGAAATCACTGGCAATTTTAAAGTGAAATAAAATAAAATAAACAATTCCATAGAATGATAAGCTTAGAACGAACCTGCAGATTAAACTGTGTCCCCCAAAATGGTACACACCTGGGCTGCTTAACGATGGGGTTTTGTCACTGTGCCAGTGTCACAGAGCACACTCAAATAAACTAAGGTAGCTACAATGCCACCAGACAGTACAGTTCTGCAGGACCACCACTGTATGCGTAGCCTGTCATAGGCCAACACATCACTACGTGGTACATGACTGCACACTGACGACCTACCCCCGGTCCACTGTTTCGGAAAGAGGACCTTGGTAGATGTAAACCAGTTAAGGTGAGGTCAGCTAGTGTGGTGACTGATGTCCTTATAAAAAGAGAAGAATCTGGCCACAAAGACATACTGAGGAAAGAATGTCACGCTGTGACGGAAGACGACACTGGAGTATTGCCACCAGGAGCCAGGGAAGCCTGCCGGCCACCAGACGCTAAGAGCAGCAGGCAAGAGGAGGTCCCACCCTGAGCCTTCTGAGGGAGAGTGCCATGCTTGGATTCGGGACTTCTGGCCTCAAAACTGAGAGAATTAACTTTGAAGACTCCTGATGTGTGGTTTGGTACAGTAGCTGAGGAAACTAACACAGAACTTAAAAGGTCATCAGCCTTCAAAAAGAGTCAAGCTTCTCAGCAGTTACTTCAACAGGCAAACCAACACAGAAAAGTAGCAGGCTGCAAAACCCTGGGAGGTCCGCCACCGGCCACCAGCCACCGGCCAGAGGCGTGAGACGACCACACTCTAGGTGCTTCCCACGACATCCAGTCTTCCACAGAAGACTGCTAGGAAGCTATGTCCCTAAAACAGTGGCACACGTTGGGCAGTGGTCCTGGGCACAGACTCGAATGAGGAAGACCGATCTGGAGGGACAGTCACTCTCTACACCCCTCCACAGTGTGGCTGAGGACACCTACCCAGCTCTAAGCCTCAGTTTCCCCATCCAAATATGAAGTCCAAGAGTTGTGCAGATTTGACAGGACGCCGTGACAGTTCAATGGGGTGAGCTTAGCACGAAGGGGTGGGGTGCAGCTCAGAAGAGGGGTGAGGACTTGCCGTGGTTCGGTCCCCAGCAGTGATAAGAAACAGAAAAAAGCTGAGTGCGGTGCCTCTTGCCCAACTTGCAAAGATGCTGCAGTCTGCGGTCCGTTTCTCCCGCTCCGCCCGTCTACACTGCTGGGAGCTGACTCCCTGGCTGCCCTATCCCTTCTTGTCCTCTGTCATCAAGCTCCGGATGGATTCTTTTGCTGCAGCCCAGGAGCTGCCCCTTTTTACCCAAAGGAGCGAGCGGCAATCTAGCTGTGACTTCCGTTTCAAGTCCAGTGATCTTCCTTCCCAGCACACCATCTCTGCCTGTCCCATCCATTCTCCCCTCGCTGACACTGCTGGCCTTTCCCCGCCTCACCCGCAGCCAGCTCGGTGGGATTCGGGACTGTGCCTATTTGGAAGAATCCAAACCCTTTGTCCCAAGGTTTGCTCATTGTTCCTGTGTAAAGCGAGTCTGGGGACACCTTGTACATTGAGGTTAGTGTGTGCGCACTTTTTCTCATGGTATTAGTTTTACTTCACGTGTTATCACAAAGGAACCCTGAACAAACACATTTTTAACATTTTTATAGGTATGATGACCTGTGGACACCTGTGTACAGGGTTAGCAAACACTTTCTACCCAAAGTCTCCCAAATACTTATGTAGTAAGAAGCCGATAATTAAGCACACATGTCCAAGGAATCTGTGGCCTGTTTACACTCGGCTGCTTACATATGAAAATAGTCTGGCTGTTTCATGCTCTCCTGGAGGTGACAGAAAACCTCTCAACAGACACCCCTGTGGCCTTTCTGAAGCCACTTTGAGTCGATAGCTGTGGATCCTTCTTAGCTTCCGTTGGGTTTATTATATTACCATGAAAGTACTCTTTTTTAATAATGGAAACTGCTATAATTATAATCACTTTACAACACTGTTATTATTAATAATATGACAAAATTGCATGGTTCCAGCAGACACTGGTCCCGCGGTCGGGAAGAGTCACAGAGCGGTCACCAGTGTGCCACCCTGGCGCTCATCTCCATGCCAACGAGGGGCCGTGCAATGCCCCCAACTCCCGCTTGGGCTGCGGGGCACACTCCGGTGACTCCTTGCAGTCGATGGCAGAACGGAGCCCCCACCCAGGGCCTGATGGACGCAAAGGGGCCAAGCACACTCTAGAAGTAGCTCTTCCTCTGCAAGGAGGGACTCACAGGTCTCCTCTGCACGCCTACCTGGGCCTATGGTCCTCATAACCTCGGCCACCTCTAAACATGGGGAGGGGATGGAGGGCGGCAGGGCGCCGGGGGTGAGCTCAGCCGCAGCCACGGGGGAGCCCCTAAGACCCTGCAGTGTAAGGGTCTGGACGTCTGCCTGGAAAGGGTAGTTCAAGGCCAAAACCAAGGGGAAGGAGTCCGGAAACAGGTAGAGGAAGGGAGCAAGTGCCAGGCTGGGGTTCTGGAGTCCAGCGCCCTGGGATTCCTTCGGGGCACACTCCCCATCTGGCCCTGTTGCCCCAGTTTGCCAATCAACCTCTGGAAGCCTCAGCTGCCTCTCCCCTATGCAGCGGGGCCGGCGTGCACATAGGGACCCCCGGGACAGCACACGGAGCAAGGCACAGCTCTCCCCGCTCCTGGCTCCCGGCTCCCGGACAACGGGCAATGACTAAGAACTCTGAGCAACTCCGGCATATTTATTGCTTGAATTTACAATCCGATTTTTCTCTCCTCCTAAGCAATTTTTATTTTAGGCTTCGGAGAATCAGCAGAGAATAAACGCACGACTTCTGGCCATTAACAGAGCAGGAACCCTCGCTCGGGGTTCAGAAGTCACCGCGCTGGCTGCTGCCCCCCAGCCAGCTACAGCCGCCCTGCAGGTGGTCTGGAGAGTTCAGGGCAGGGCACGAAAGCTGGGATCTAAAGATGCTGACTCCATGGCTCCCAGCACCTGAGGGCTCACAGCAGGTGGTGGGAGGACAGCTGGCCTGGATTCTGCTGCAGAGAAGCTAACCCACTGTGGGGGGCTGAGGCAGTAGGATCACAGGTGCAAATCCAGCCTGGGCAGCTTAGCAAGACACTGTCTTATAATAAAAAATGGGGATGTAGTTCAGTGCAAAGGCTCTGGGCTCCATCCCCAGTACCACACACACACACACACACACACACACACACACGGAAGCGTGTTATAACGGAGTCAGTCCAGAAAAAGGGGTACAGAATACTCCATTTCCCATCAAATGTAAAAGGACTCTTGCTTGGGTGAAATAGCCTTCCATGAAAACATGCTCGCGGTCAACTGAGAAACGCAACCTTGAGCACTTAGTTACGGTAAAGATACAAGCATAGGCATTTCATAAGTTCTTGTTAATTAAATTAATTAAACTTCATCCTCTTAAAAGCAAAGGTCATTGAATTAATTAACAAAAGCAAGCAAGCAATTCCTTAGGAAGGCGGTGTGTGTGCATGAGCGTGTGTGTGTGTGTGTGTGTGTGTGTGTGTGTGTGTGTGCGTGCGTGCGCGTGTGTGCACTCCCGCAGTGCTCTGGGGATGGAACCCAGGACCTTAACACTATGCTACATTCCCAGCACCCGGATCCCATTTTTTCTTTTGATTTTGTTTCTGAGAGAGAGTTTGTTAATTGCCCAGCCTAGGCTTGAACTTGCAATCCTTCTTGGAATTTCAGGCCTACTACCTTTTTTTGAGAGCCCCAGAGAAGTCTCTCTTAATCTTGTGGTAGTTTCCATCTTCTGAGGGAGCCTGAAAAATGCTTAGGATCGACTCTACTTGAGCAGGGGGTAAGCCCCAGCACACAAAAACCAAGGAGACTTTTTCTTTCTTTCTTGTTTTAAATAAAGAGACACAGTTTCCAAAGTGGGGAGCTTGTTATTTCGGGTTTGTTCCAAAAGATTTCACAAGACACAGAAAAGTCTCCTTCACCAGACCTCCGGATGCAGGACTGTGAACCTAGTTAAGGGGTAAAGATGTAGCTCAGTGCGGTGATTCCAGCCCAGTACCAAAAAAGGGGAGGGCCTTCATCGTGTCCAGTGTAGGCCTGTGAAAGGCCCTCCAGAAGCTCCCACCGCCAGGCACGTGTTCTCACGCGGGGTGAGTCCCCGTAAGCACTCTCAGCTGACAGCGGCTCCCCATCCCCATCCCGCCCCCCAGCCACCACAGCCATCTTGAAGACCTCGCACAGGATCCGCCCTACCGAGAAAAAGCACACTCCGGGGCAGAAGAACACACGCGTGAAGTTGTTTTTAAATATACAGAACAACTAATTAAGCAATTCCAAAAGTTATTCAGCAGTTTCTTTAAAGAAAAAACAATTAACACTGGCATGCCTTGCCTCATCCAGTCTTGAATAATTATAAGTATACAAAAGTCACGAGTCGGTTCTATTTACGGGAGATCACAGCAAAAATTTAAACTCTAACGACAATGTTAAAAATAAAAAGTCTCTTCACATAGCGCCGTGCACTAGAGGAGGTGAGCTGGCCTCCGGCCGCGCGCTCACGGGTCGGCAGGGAGGAGGCGGGCCGGGAAGGGCTTCTTCCAATGGGTTTTGGGGACATTGGCTCCTTGCTACAAAAAGTGTTTAACAGGGGCCATCCTCGGGTAAGACGTGACGAGAAAGCTGTCTGACTCGAGGCCAGTTTTTTGTCGCCACCCTCCTCGGCCCACATCCTTCCCCGCTGACCCGCGGCGCGTCACCCTTTCCAAGCGCGCGCGGGTGGGAGCGCGGGGCCCGGCGCGGGGCCGCGGGGCAGCTGGCCGGGCGGGGCGGGCGGGCAGGAACCAGCTCGGAGAGGGGACGCGGGGCGGGAGCGGAGAGCGGGGGCGAAGGCGCCGCGGCAGGCTCGGGCCGCGTGTACCCGAGCTCCTCCGCCGACCCGACCCGTGGGCGCCGGCCGCCAGCAGCCCCGGTGGCCGCGAGACAGCGCCGGGAGCGAGGGAATCCCCGCCGCCCCCAAACCTAATAGCGCCCGCCGCGGTGCCGCTCCCGATGTGAGGAAGCCGGGGAGAGGCGCTGGCGCCCGTCCGCAGCCCGCCGCGCCGGCGACGGCTCGCAAGTTGGGCGACGCGGACGCGCGCCCCACGCCCTCCGCCGTGCCTATCTCTCCGCGACAGCTGCCGCTTCTCGGGGCGACAGCGAGCCGGGGGAGATACGCCTCGGCGGCCCGCCCGCCTGGCCGCCGAGCCCGCGGGAAGCCGGGAGGGCGGCGGGGGGTCGCGCGCCCGCACCTACCTTCTGCGGCGGGGTCCCGATCAGCACGTCCAGGTAGTACCCGCGGCCCGCGTCCCCCTGCAGGTTGTCCACCATGGCCAAGAAGTTGGCGGCGCCGGCGGGCTCCAGCGCGAGCGCCAGGCCATCGGCGCGCGGCGGCGCGGGGGTCCCGGGCGAGGGCACCGGCGCGGCGCGGCGACCGCTGGGCACAGCCACTCGCAGCGGGAGCGTGAAGGGCGCCGGGGCCAGCGCCGGCGCGGGGCGCAGCAGCCACGGGGCCAGCAGCGGCAGCAGCAGCGCCGGGGCCAGCGCGCCCATGCCCGCGGCGGGGTCCGGGGCGCGCCAGGCCGGCTCTCGGGGGTCCCGCGGCGGCTCGGCCAGCGGCTGGAGCGGGGCTGCGCGGCGGGCGGCGGGGCCCGAGCCGGAGCCGGAGCCGGAGGCGGGCGGCGCGCGGGGAGGCGGCTCCGAGGAGGCGCCGCCCCTGCCGCGCCGCCGAGTTGAGCAACTTCTCGGCGCTGCCCCCTCTGGCGGGCGGCGGGCGCCCCCGCAGGGCCCGGCCCGCCCCCCGGCCGGGGTCAAGGCGGGGCGCAGGGCGGGGCGCGGCCCCCGCCGGCGCCGCAGTCCGATCCCGCCTCCCGCCGCCCCGGGCCCGGACTTTCCTCGGAACGCCCGGAGCGAGGCCGCAGCCAACGGATGTGACGAGGATCCTCCGGTATCCGAAGGGAAAGTTTGGGGAGCGCTTAAAGGGGCAGCGAGGGCGCGGTCGAGGGGTTCCGCTGGGATCGCCTGGCTCTGCGGAGGCGGGGCTGCCCGGGTGACTCGCGGGGCGCAGAGGACGACCCGAGGGGACCGTGGTCCCGGGCTGGGTGCATCCCGACCCGGGCCTGGCTGCTTCCATCCCGCCCTCGCTTCCCCGCTCCGCATCCCCGCGCGGGCGGGCTGGGGAGACGGGGCAGTCGTAGAGGGCTCTAAGTATGCGGCGGAGGCTGCGGGCTGGAGAGCTGGCGCTGGTGGGGGCTGGGCTGTCCCTGCTGCCTGCAGGAGCCTGGCTTCTCTGCCTGGGCCTTGGCACACCCTCTCGGGAGGTGGTGCCCGCCACTGGCTCTGAGCCGAGGCCGCTGCGCCCCTGTGGTGCAGATAAAGTCTTGCCCGGGCAGCTTTTCCCTCCCCCAGTAGCCCTCTCAGTCCACTTAGGAAGTTCAGGACCCTGAAACTGCTTCCGGACTCTGCCAGCCCCTCCACCGAGCGCCTCAATAAAACCTGGCTAGCCATACACACCAAGCTTGCAGGCGTGTGGTTGGTAATGCAAGCAATGTGAGGACCTCGTTTTAGCCCCAAACAACACACTGGGGACAACACACGAGCTAAGTCACTGATGTCTAATGAAACAAGGAACAGCGTATTTTCTGCCTCCGCCTGCCGGGTTATGTATGGCAGAGAAAAGAGCCAGCCCATTTTAAAAACAGTGGGCAGGAGGGAGCCAGACTCCTCTAGCCAGTGAGGCTGATTTTGCCGGTCTGCGCAGTGCAGGCTTGTAATCCCAGCACCAGAGGCAGAGGTCATAGGGTCACAAGTTCAAGCTCAGCCCGGACAGTTGAGCTATTGCTGAGACCCTGTCTCCCAGGGGTTGGGGAAGCTGAGGATATAGCTCAGTATGAAGGCCCTGGGCTCAGTCCCCTGTACAAAAACAAACCCAATCAAGGGTGATTCCCGCCATCTCTCTGTGAAATCCCATCTTCCTCTGCCGTTCTCCAGCTATGTTGATTCTTAGATGACTTTAAGGATGAATCACATTGTCCCTCAAGTGGAGTCCCAACTCTTAACAAATCCCCAGTCCCAAACAAGAACCTGATTGGGTCCCGTGATGTAACCTAAACTGATAGCCCCATAAATCTGCGTGGTGATTCCAGAGCTATTATGTTCACGTATTCACATCTCATATTCAAGGTTGCAAAGGAAGTACAATTTTAAAGAAATGATTATTTATACTCCCTAGTGTCTGGTGTTAAGGGGCTCAGAAAGACATTCAGACAGCTCTCAGAGGAGTATCAGCCTTGTAAAGGAACCGGGAATTTAGCCACGGCATTGACACAGCAGCGACGTGTTGCATTAAGTTCAATATTAAAGGCGCTGGCTTGCTCTCGTAGTTAAAAATCACCAGGGAAATTTGTAAAAACTCAAGTCTAATTAAAGTTGGTACTCGAAACTTCTGATTCCACGGAGTATGAACATTTCTGAGCTTTTCGAGGTAAGAGGATGGCGCGAGTTTGCTGCAGACACAGGTCTGCAGTGACATAGGGACAGCCAGCTGTTGTCACAGGCCTGTCATCCCGGCACTGTGGGAGGCTGATGCAGGTAGATCAAAACCTGGGCAACTTAGCAAATTAGATCCTGTCTCAAAAAAGGGGCGGGTAGGGATGTATCTCAGTGTGAAGGTCCTTTGCTCCATCCTCAGTCGCAGAATAAAAACACACAGGGACAGAGGTGTACCTGCAGTTTTAAGGAGTGACAGAGCTGTCTCAATAGGAATTGGTGCGAGAAGGGGCAACACTCGGTGGCAGTCTCCTTGGTTGTCTTTGGGAGCGATACTGGGGCTCCTGATCCGATTCGGGTTTACTGTGCTGGCTGTTTGAGGAACTACACTCTTAGCACCCACGTGTTTGAACTGAAATGACCTTGGTGGAGTTTTCATGAGGTGGCACGGGTATTCCTTCATCCACCTTCTCCTGCCTTGACGCACTTCCCCAAGGAAGACTTCCTTGCCTGCAGTACTGGGATGCACAGAGGCAGGTGCACTGGTCCCCCGGGGGCACTCACCACCTTTTTCTGCTGGTATTCACCTTCTGCTCTTTCCTGTACCTTTTGCCCTCCTCTCTGCAGATACTCT
This sequence comes from Ctenodactylus gundi, assembly GCA_004027205.1. Classification (NCBI taxonomy): domain Eukaryota; kingdom Metazoa; phylum Chordata; class Mammalia; order Rodentia; family Ctenodactylidae; genus Ctenodactylus; species Ctenodactylus gundi. Next base: position 20,016 of record PVKB01007179.1, read on the forward strand.
CAAAAAGATGACCTGGAAGAGGTGTGATTGAAAAATGCCATGAGTTTGTGTGCAGAACTCATGTTTAATATAACCATTGTGTGTTACAAGTACATGCTAATAGAAAGGGGAGAAAATAATACTATGAATGTTAAAATTAAAACAGAAATTACAGTAAATGACAAACTGCTGTGAATTCCCTTCAAAATCCTCCTCCTTACTTCAAATGCATTATCCCGTTGTTCCTGCCACTCTCTGGAGCAGCTCTGCGAGTCCTTTTTCCTGAGTATCTCCAGTTGCGCTGTTAGGGCTGCCTCGATGTCTGAAATTCACTCAAAACATTGACCATTGACTTTGGGGCAAGAGCCAGAAGTCACCTAGTACCACATCCAGTGCAGTGTTTTTACAAGCCTGCCTTTCCAATGGATGGTGCTTGACTGCAACGGTCACTGTGTTTTTGATCATACGTTGCAAAGACACTCAGGAAAAAAGGACTTCCAGGACTGCCTCAGAAACTGTCCGGAGCAATGGAATAAGTGTGTTTGAAGTGTGGGACATGGGACTCGTGGCAATGTTGGTTTTTACTGGGAAAACTTTTTTTTCAAAATTTAAACATTTACTGTATGTTCTCATTAGTCCTTGTCACCACTGAGCACAGCCTTGAGAGGCAGGGAGGCATCCCGCTGTCCCGCTCAGGGACCTTCCTGAGGCCTTCTGGTCGGAGTCAGAGCCTGTCCCCCAAGCCAGCCATGCCAGTCTGCTCGTTGGCTCTTCCTGCTAGCACTTAGTTTCCTCTGCACCGTCAGTTCTCAGACTTCCTGGTCTTGGGACCCCTTTCCCTTAAACATTACTGACTGTCCTAAAGGGTCCTTATGTACGTGGGTCATGTCTGTCTGTGTTCACTGAGCTAGGAATTCAAATGGAGAGATTCCAGCAATGTTTGTCACTCATTTAAAATAACAATCATAGACCAATTACACAGCAAAACAGCTACTGTTTTAATGAAAACTGTTTTTCAAAGAAATTACTGAAAGGAGTGGCATTCTTTTACACGCCTGCAAATCTCTTTAAATGTCTGGCTCGGTAGAAGACACCGGATCTCCAAGCTGCATGTGCAGCTAGTGTGTCAGTCTGTGTGTGTCCCAAAGCCTGTGGGAAATTCTGCCGACAGTCACGGGAGGGTGAGAGTGAAGGGCAGATAGCGTGTCAGTGGTAGGAAGATGGACACCCCAGACGGTTTCATGGAAGACAATTTTTCAGTGGATGGGGCATGCCAAGGGGAGGAAGTATGCCGCAGCGTCGTCACCTCATCTCCATTTGGGGCCACCTGGCATCAGATTCTCCAGGGGAGTGTGCGACTTAGATCCTCACCTTCGCAGGGCTCATGCACCTATGAGAATTTAATGCCCTGATCTGCCTGGAGGCGGAGCTCGGTGGTCACGAGAGTGACGGGGAGAGTGGCAGTAGCCTCACATTGCTGGCCTGTTGCTCTCCTCCTATTGGGCAGGTGGCTTCCCAACACATCTGTAGCCTGGAGGTTGGCGAGACCTGAACTCAAGGACCTCTTGAAGGGTTCCACCTTCAAAACCACAGTTTTTGATGCTTTTTGCGCCGTGTGTCATTTTCAACATACAGTGAATGAGTCCTACGCGTCAGGCACTCAGCAAAGGCTAAGCAGGATGGCTCTGGGTCCAGCCTGCACACAGAAGAGCAAAGATCACATCCCAGGTGCCACCTGGAGTGTCCCCCAAAAGCCTCATGTACTTGGATCTAGTGGGATAATGGTGGAACAATGTGCTGTTGACAGGTAGGGCCTGGCTGGAAGGGGTGGACATATGGGGCTTGATCTGGAGGGATTAGGTCCACTTGCTGAGGGGTGGGCACCGGGGACAGAGCTTTCAGGTGTGTGTGATTAACCTGTGGGCCAGGAAGTGAGGGAGGAGCCCCTATCCTGGGTGGAGGGGGCCCAGCTGGCAGCTTGAACTAAGGAGAGGAATGAAGAAGAGAGATTACATCTTCCTGGGAAGGCCCTGGCCTTCCCTTCGTCCCTACACGTGAGCGTGGCTCCTGCCTCCCCTGTTTCTGTCTGCAGTGCCGTGAGCAGCAATCCAGTCTCTGCCACGCATTTCCACCATTGCTGGCTGGCCATGAATGGACTGTGTGAGACCTTTTTAAACTGTGAGCTAAATAAATCATTTTGCTCTTAAATTGTGGATATCGAGTATTCTGTCCCAACAAGGAAAAGTAACTAAGACACCAGCTCAGCTATCCTTCCCGTGGGTGGGAGCAGAAGAGGCACAACGTGACTTCCCAGCAGCAGGACGGAGAAAGCCCTTATTTGTGAGATACTTCAGCTCAGTGTAAGGATTGAGTCCTCAGCAGGGATCCAAGGGAGGGGAGCAAGGCCTGTGAGAAACAGAGGCACCCGCGAAACACTGAGGCTAAGCAATGGCCGATGACATGACTGGGAAAAAGGCGGTGATTCAGAAAGGCGTCTTGAAACTGAGGAGGCGTGACGTGAGAAAACACAATCACAAAACAACGGAAGAATGTTCCAGATGGATTCAGCTAATTGTTTCATTTGGAAGGACAGGATGAGGAGGAGGTGGCGGGGAAGGGGAGAGCCCCGTGTTGTCGCCTGGGAGTAGGGAGCACGGAGAGGGATCTCCCTGTTCCCATGGTAAGTCTAGGATCCCAATCCTGGTTTTGCCAGCTGCCTGCTTCTCTGTAACCCGTTCCTCCTCTTCAGACTTGGCTTTCGCCTCGTGTAAAGCCACTTCCCCGAATACTGGTGACGTTAAGTGCTGACGCATGTCAATCACCTGCCACAAAGTGGGTCTGTTTCAAGTGAAGTATCAAGTCATGAGTTACTCACTTCACCAAAAATAATTATTACCGATAGTGATGGGCTGAGTTCGACTAGTTTTCCTATGATGTTGCCAGAAACCCATCTGATGTAGCTCTTGGATGTGGAAGGTTGACATGTCCCACGTCGGGTGCTAGCTTGTGACCCTGTGGAGGGAAGACCCTCGGGGAGCCGGGCCAGGGTTGTGGCTGTGAGTGGGATATGCCCAGGGCTGCCCAGGTAGGTGAGGCTGGGTTTGGCGAGTGAGTTTGTTTGCTTTTTCTCTGGGACTTTGGGCCTGTCCTGCTCAGGTGGGTGGAGGCCCAGCCCTGCCCACAGGTAACCGCACCTACCAAAGGAAGTGGGCTCGCTGCTAATCTTCCTGATACGGTGGCAGGAAGGAGACCTGTATGCACAAGGCCAGGGCTGCTGTTTGTTTTTAAACCACAAACCTAGGATTGGAGTTAGAAGCCAGCCTAGTGCCTACCAGCCCCCTCAGCCATTCTCAGTCCTGCTGGTAGGTTCCTTGTGGGCTGAGGAGAGTCGGGGGCTCTTCCCCGGACCTGGGAGCAGGTGCTCCTGTCTGGGTTACACTCTGTTAGGCGTCTCTTGGGAGAGTTGGAGAAGGCTGGCCAGGTCCCCCGGAGTGTGGCTCTGCGGACGCCACATCCACAGTCTGACCTTCGGTGCATTCTGCTGGGGAAAATATTATCTCCAGGGATGTCTGTTCTTGGGCGTGATCAGAATATACAGTGATTGTTTAAATTTTATAAACCTTTATTATAGTAAAAGATTTGCTGCTGAGAACAATGGGATAAATGTGTTTGAAGTCGGGGGAACGTTGTGAGGATTTTGAAGTAAATTATAGCGTTGTGTCTTTTACTATAACATGTTTATAAACAGATGAATGGATAGAGGAGATGTGCTATATTTCGCACCATGGAGTACTGCTCTGCCATAAAGATACACTGGAGACGTTTGTAGGTAATTGGGCGCACCTTAAGACCAGCACGCTTAGAAAATGGATCAGACACAGGTTAAACATCACTTGGCTCCTTTAATGTGAGAAAACCAAACTATAAAAGGATAAAATACCAAAATGAGGGAGAGATGGAAGACAATAGGAAGGTAGAGCCTGCGGAGAGGAAGCAGGGATGCTGGGGGGTGAGGAGTGGGAAGGGGGCAGGGGCTGAACACGACCAGGATGCGATGTGTACGCGCCGTTTCCTCAAGCTGATGGCTGTCATGTATCACAAAAACATGTTAATAGAAAGAATAATCCCGACTGAAAACACTTACAGTAGTTTTCAGCCACTCCTCATTGATTAAAAGCTTACAGCAATTTCTGTCAAATAAGAACATGGCTGTGCGTCCTCGTCTGCCTCAGTCACCAGGGCCGGCACTGTGGCTGGAACCTCTGGCTGTTCTCCAAACTCACAATGGCCACGAAAGGTCGTTGTTTTAAGTTGGTTCCGGACGTGGAGGTAGCCGCAAGAGCACAGCCCATGACCCCCAGGAACAGGGCTCCCAAGCTGCTGCAGAAAGTGACAAGGGCCACGGGGTGAGTGGGCCCACAGTCGGGCAGGGTTGCGAGGGGCATTCATGGCCGCGCATCGTGCGGTAATGACGAGTGCAACTGTAAACGTTCATTGTAGCTTTCTGTGGCACATTGTCTGTTTAGAGCCGGTTAATCAGTGTCATTGTAGTGCCTGTGAGTCCCCATATGCCAGCTCCTGCACAGCATGTCTCCATTAAGCCCTAGGCAACTATGGGCAGTCAGTCTTACAGCCCCCCATCCTTGTAGGTAGATGTTCAGATCCTGAATCCTGAGCCCACCTTCGGCCACTCCCAACATCCGACGGCTGTGAGCCGTACTGGTATACCTTCAGGACTTAGCAGAAACTGAGAACCACTCAGGCCTCCGTGGCCTCCTGGCCAGAGCCATCATCATCCTGTATTGGCCCCAGCCTCTTGCTGGTCTCCTAGCTCCATTCTGGTCCTTGTGGTCTCGTCTGTGCCCAGCTGCCACAGAGAGCCTAGCAAAGTATGCCACACAGTGTCAGTCCCTGGTTCAAAACCCTGTGATCGGTCCCCCAGATCCACATCTGATGGAGGACCTTCCGTGGTCTGATGACCCCATTACCTTTCCATTTTCCCCTCTGTTGGGATGTCCGGTGGGCTGCACCCTGGAGACCTCTGTGTGCTCCCTTTCCCTAACTTTCTCTTTCCTCACCCCCCCTTCATCTCTCTCCCTCCCCACTTCTTCCTCTAGTCCTTCACTCGTTCTCGGCATCACTGTCACGATGTCTTATATCTATGAAGCCCACTGGCTTGGCACCCTCAGGACCAAGCACTTGCCAGGGCGGAGTGGCATGGGATGTTGGCTGCTGCTTACTGAGTACCACTTCCAGGGCACTCGCAAATACGCATTACCACTAGGCACTGAAGGATGCTGGGGACTGCTTCCTGGCACTCAGGGTTGCTGGGTTGCTGGGTGCTACATCCTGGACCCTCAGGGATGCTGGATATTGCTTCCTGGGCACTTTGGGATGCGCGTTGCCACTGAGCACTCAGGGATGCTGGGTACTGCCTCCTGGGCACTCTGCACACAGTGCAAAGCTTCTCCCTTATTCTGTCAGTCAATTCTCCTATCCACCTCATTTCAGAAGGGGAATAAGCACGGGTGGGGACAGGGGCTGGCACTAGCCTGGACACTGCGTAGTCAAGTAGGTGCCCAAATGAGGTGATTTCGTTTCTGAGGATGTCTTGCAGAGCATAAGATCCCGGGCAGTCCTGAGGTGGAGCACCAGAGCTCGGTCCCCTCTAGGCGGCAGGAGGGATGGATTATTTCAGTGCCTGGGTCAAATACCTTGCTGCATTCATATTTCGCAGGGTTAGCTCTGCAATCTTGCCGGGCAGGGTGACCAGCGTCCTCCAGGGCTGCAGAGTGACGGGGGAGCTGCACCCGTGCAGCAGACATGGGGCGGCACCTGCTGTTCTCAGCCACAGGTGAGGGTGGGGAGTCACTGGGGCTTGCTGGCTTAGCGGGGGAGTCCTCCGCTCCTGCCACGCTAGGCTCACACCCTGCCACTGTGTGGCTGAAGCCACCCTGGTGTGTGCCTGCCCCACAGGCTGTCGCCACCTCCCTGAGAAGTGATTCCAAGTCGTCTCATGGGGAGGGAGGCTTTCCTGAGCATATTCTCCTCCATGATGGACGCACACACAACGTACACATGCAAAGACACACACTCTCTGATCAGGCACACACCACAGACATGCCATGTATACCACATATATCTTCTGTTTACACACAAAGATATGTACAAATCAGACATCTATGGCACACAAACACCACACATACAATACACAACACACACACGATACAAAGTATGTACACACCAGACACACACCACCTAGTACGTACAATACATGCATAATGCATGACACACAAATATTACACGGCACTCTACACCCTGCGCATGCTACACTCTGCACTAAGCTCATACCCACACCGTCACGCATAACACACACGTTACACAGCACATGTGCTGCACAGCACACGCACCGCCCACAGGTCGCTACCTATTGCTAGCTGAGGCCACATGCTGCCTCTGGCTGGCCCTGCCGTGGTTCCCCCAGCACCTCCAGGACAGGGGCTGTGTGTCCCCCAGACCCCCTCAGGCAGGGTCCTGGCCTCTTTCTTCTCAGAGGCCAAGCCCCGCCTCCTCGCTGGTGGCTAGGGAGTGTCCAGTGCAGCTTGCAGAGGGGAAGGGGGCAGGCCCAGCCCTGGTGGCCTTTGTCCCTTTGCCCCTCCATCCATGCGTGTCCTTCATCTTGTCTGCTACCACCCCATGGCAGTACAGAAGCAGAAGAAACGAAACTTCGGTGAGCCCTGGGCCAGGCTGTGGGTAGGACCCAGGACCCTTCCATGACAATCCCCACTTCCTCCAGGGCCCACCGCTTTCCTGGGTGGGGCGGTTGTGCTCTGAGCTGGGTTAGAAGAAAAAAAGATTGGCAGAAGGGAGACAAGGAAAATCTTAATTTTAAGATTGCAAAATTTTAAAATTTGCAATAAAACCAACCCTGGAGCTTCAGGACTGAAAGGTGACTTAGGCCTTCGCCTTTCAGAAAACTCACTCAAAAAAAAAAAAAAAGTTGAAGGGCCTTAAAGGTACAAGCCAAAGCCTGTGTTCACACCTGGGAACCAGGGTTTGTAGGGTCGCACGGGCCACTGATCTGATCGTTCCTCCTGCTAGATGGGCCGGCCTTTGTCACCCTTCACCTGGAGAGAGGACCATCACCTGTTACCTCTACCCTGAACCCGCTTTCTCCATAGACTTCCACCCCCAGAACCACCTACTTGCGTCCAACTTGGGACTGCAACACCCTGCTCTCCCTCTTGAGAGCCTGAACTCTATTTTTTTGAATATGTATTTTAAAAATTCTAATTTAAATAAATCTCTCTGTGCCCCTTCCTGTCACGTCCTGAGAACTCTGTCTCTGGGATGGACATCAGCGGACCCTCCACCTGCCCTGTGGGTGTGGGGGTGGGGGTGAGACAGGGTTCCCCTCTCGTCTTTGGGGACCTCCTAGGCCCCGGTCCTTGGACAGTTTTTTAGAATCTGGATGCAAATATCAGATTGATTTGAATCAGCTAGGATGCTGGCTGATTTTTTTCTCCTCTGAATTAAACTGCTTTTTCTCCTTTCTGGCTGGAATATTGTAAAGAGGAAGAAAGCTGTGCGTTGGCTTGTGGCCTGTGCGTCCCTTTCACAGGGCGGATGAATTCTCTCATTGTTACCCACGACAAGCCCAGGCCTTCTGTCCTCTGTCGGGTCTGTGTGCAGCCCTGTACCAGGTAACCGAAGGCTTTTTCTCTGATGTTTCTGCTCTTTGTGTCCAAGGCGCAGCGGAGATGGGGGTGTTTCTAGACAAGCCAGCAGGGAAGGAATGTGAAACCAGAGAGCCCCGTGTCCACGCGCCCGCCCACCAGCCCTTCCTCCTCCCCAGGCGCTGGCGGCCACTCACGTCTGTGTCAGCCCCGTGTCCATCCCACACAGCCTGAGCCCAGCACAGCTGGACTTGCTGCCCTGCTCAGGTAGAACACGCTGGGCATTGGAGTCCCCCAGGAATGCCATCCGGGCATAATCCGTGGGAACCAGGACGCTGGGGTTGTGCAATCCACAGCTTGCACTTTGCCAAGCGGCTGTGGGACTCTTGTTTTGTTTTGTTTCGTCCCGTGGAGGATCGAGCCCAGGGCTTTCACACCGAGCTACATCCCCTGACTCTGAGGCAGATCTTGCTAAGTCACCCAAGCTGGGCCTAACTTCAGATCTTCTGTCTCAGCCTCCCAGACTACGGAAAGGGCAAACCTGGACTACCAGGCGACCCCTTTGCTTCCTGGAACTCCTACCTCAGAGCCACGTGGAAACACCACAGTTTCATTATGCTGGTTGGATTGATAGGCCAGCCACCTTTTGGTCGTCTCTTAATTACTTTCCTGTTGCTGTGACTCAATACCTGACATGCGCAACTTTAGGGAGGAAGGATTTATGTTGGCTCACAGTTTCAGAAGGTTGCAGTCCTTTCCCAGGTGGGCGGCTGGAAAGTGGTGGAACCACAGGGTGGGGCCTCAGCTAGAACCAAGGTCGGCGGGAAGCAGAGCTCCTCCCCACAGAAGGGCAGGACTGAGAGAAGTCAGGGAGGATGGGCGGAAGCAGCAGGTGCCCCTCCAGGTCAAGCTCAAGCCCCGCCCCTTCTGGCCAGCCCCGCCTCCCAACACCACGCAGTATATGGGTACGTGAAGCTTTCTGGGGACACTCCAGATACAAACCATAACGAGTCGGAGCTGCCTGTCAGGTCCCCATCAGTGGATCGTGGCTCCGAGTCATCAGCTCTGGAGGTGCGGGAGTGTCACTTGCTCCGTGACCCTGTGCTGACGGTGTGGCCTCCTGAGCACCCGGTGGGCTTCAGGATGTGAAGGTGACTCAGTAACTGCACAAACCTGGTAGCACTGGGTCCGCCGAAGACAGCCCTGGCAATGGTGATTCATGCCTGGAGGCGAGGTGGCCACACCTGCCTCAGGGGACCAGCTGATGGCTGGCAGGGCTCCCGCGGTAGAGCAGGTATCTTGGCAAGGTGTCTGTGTCCCTGCCTCCACCGGGCAGGCTCTCCATGGGACCCTCCTCTTGGGGACCTGCTGCTCAGATGCATCTCGGTGAGCTTAGGGTTTTTTTGGCCCCGAGGATTGAGCCCAGGGCCTTTGCACTGGGCTGCATCCCCAGCCTATAAGTTGCTAAGTTGCCCACACTGAGTTCCAACTTGTGGTTGTCCTGCCTCAGCCTCCTAGAGTGCTGGGATGACGGACCAGCGCACCTGGGTCTGGCAAGCTTGGTCTTTTAAAAGAGGGTGACAGCAGGTGGGCCCAACAAAGGTCTGCGGAGCATCTGGCCAGTGTGCACAAATCGTCTATGCACTATCCACGCCCCCTAGTGCCTGTCCCCTCTGTTCCGTGCCCTGTCCACTTCCTTTTCCCCCCTTGACCACACAGGGCCAGAGTAAACGTGCTGTATACCTAAAGAAGAAAATTCACATTCAGTTCCTCATATAATTGGACCATCTCAGCAGCTCCAAGACAAGGAGGAGCAGACCCAGCTGCCTCTAGTTTCCAAGCTGAGGAAACTGAGTCCCACGTGGGCTGCCCACTTTGTCTACGGTCACAGCCAGTAAGCGGGTGGCAGAGGTGGAATTTGACTTCGGATTTTATGACTCTCTTTGCATTCGAGCTCAGCCATCTTCTAAAGTCATGGATCCTGGGAAAGGCGAGAGTCACACTCTGCTGGTGTCAGTGAGGGTAGCGGCTCGCTGCCCACCTGTCCTTCAGGGCAAGGGTCCCCCAACATTTTTGGCACCAAGAACCTGTTACGTGGAAGACACTTTCGCCATGGATGAGAAGGTCACACAAGTGTCACACCTCAGCTGCCCCTCAGATCATGAGGCGTTAGACTTTCATGAGGACTGCACCACCTGGATCCCACCCCAGTGCGGTTCCCAATAGGGTCCTTGGTCCTGCAAGAGCCCGCTGTTGGGCTGCTGGGATGGGAGGCGGAGCTCAGGTGGTCACATGAGCGATGGGGAGCGGCTGTGAACACAGATGCAGCTTCTGTCTGCTCACCAGCTGCTGTGTGGCCCAGGCCTGAACAGACCACAGGTCAAGGGTTGGGAACTCCTGGCCTGTAGGGTGCCATCCTCTTCCCACGCACTCTTTTGGCTGGCATTTCACATGTCCAGTTTTTCCATGGAAGGCGATGACTTTTTAAAAACAGAATCGTTTCATGTGTCTGTTTACAATATGTAAACAATACATTCACCTCAAGTAGCCGGGACCTCCGGCTTCTTCAGACTCCTCAGGCCTGGGTGCAAACCACCACGTCCGCTCTGCTCCACACATCACGCTCGGCCTTTCACCTCCCGTCCTCTCCCATTCCCTTCCTCCCTCCCTGCTTCCTACCGTCACTCTTGTCTTTCTCTCCTTGTTTGTATCGTGGGTTTCTCCTATAAGAGAAACCATGCGGTGTTTAACCTGATGTCTTGACACACAGTCTTGATGGCCCTGTGGCCTGGGTGTGGCCCTGGGACAGAGCTGAGCCACTGGCTCCACAGGTGGCAGGATGTGGACTCAGCTCAGGAAGAGGCAGAGGAGGCTTTCTGGACCACGTCCCTGCAGAGTAGACAGCAGCAGCCATGGAATCCCGTGGTTTCAGCCCTGCCCAACGTGGGATCGGAAGGATATCCTTGGGGTCCCACCTGCAGAGGCCTTGGTGAGGGCTTGCCTGAGTGCCATGGGCCACTGGGCTGGATGGAGAGTGACACCTTGTTCTCCTGTAGGCCAAGGAACTGTGTCTGCAGTGAGATGCAGAGGAGGGACAGTGCCCACTGGGTGGCCTGCCCCAGAGGTCCAGGCCTGAGTAGGGCCTCGGAGCAACATTTGTGTCACCTCTACCCACCCACACTACTGAGGATGGCAGGGCGTCTCCGTTCCCCTCTGCTCCATGATGAGTGGACCGAGTTCCTTCTCTCTGACAACCTTGTGAAGCCGGGGAGGGTAGGTGGAGATTCGCGTCCTCCTGAACCTCAGTTTCCTCCTCTGTGAATAGCGAATAGGGTATTAGTCAGAGCCAGCATGGTACCCAGGGTCTGGCACTTCTGGTGGGAGCTCAGTCCTGCTGTCTCAGCTTCCTACCACATGACCCCAGGACTCAGAACGCCAGAAATGCTTGCCCCTGACTGTGCAAATCATTTAAGATTGTCCAAGCCAACACCACTAAGACCAGAGCCTGGGTCCAGTCCGTGTGGCCTTGTGCATGAAGACACACATGCAGAAAACACTACTCTGAGACTGTCTCAAAATCAGTCCAGGACAGGCTGAGGTTGGTGTCAGACATGTAAGAGCCACACACTCCGGCTCATTAGCTCGCCACTGACCAGATCCAAGGAAGCCATTGATTTCAGTGAGAAGGAAGAAAGCATTATTCAAAGCCAATGCTGAGAAGATGGAGGCCGCTGGCCTCCAATCCCCATCTTCTTGTGCACAGGCATGTCAGGGTCTTCACAGCAAGAAGCGGTTGGGGAGGGGACATAATGAGACAGTAGCGTGTCCAGGGCTGTGCCGTCCCTTCCTGGACCCAGCCTCTGCCTCCCTTGCCTGGAAAAGACAGTGGACCGTGACCTTTGGGGTCCATCCATGTGGCTAAGGGGAGGTAGAGCTGGCAGGTTCAACTCTGGCCTGAGGAAGTTTGGAGAGGCCACTTGAGAAAATTGAAAGCCCTGATTTTCCATGTGGATTATGAGGTAAGGACCACTGTGTCTGAAGGCATATGGCGGCCTGTGGCCCCTGGAAGTTGGCGGGCATCTGAGGGTATACCCCCACATATGTGCATACATGTGCACACCCACACCCACACATACATGCAACACATGCACACATATGCACACACACACACAGGAATTCTTTGCTCATGCCCCACAAGAGCTGTTTAATCCTTGTCAGGCTGTTCAGAGAAACCATTACTCACAGCTCCGAGTCATGTGATATGTCACGAGAGAGTCAGAGGCTGGCCGATCCCGTGGGTGGGCTGGCCACGGGGGATCATGCCTCCTTCTGGAATGTGGAGCACCTCCGGGTGGAGCCACAGCATTCCCGGCTTCCACAGGTGGCTGTGTTTGTGGCCAGACATGGTTAGCCCCTCACCCGTGGCCATCAGCTGAATGTGCGGCTGGGATCGGGGGTGATGGGGGCAGGTGATGGGGGGGAGGAGACGCCCTAGAGAGGCTGGTTCCTGGCCACCATGGAGCAGTGGCTTCCATCCCTGAAAATTTCATATGGCAAAACAGAACGGTAGAGAGTAGATTTCTCCCTTCAGAGACAAGCGGCTTCTTCAGACCTCCTCGGGCCTGGTGCACTCTGCTCAGCCCAGGCGGATGGCAGAAGGTGTAGACGCTGCAGCCAGAGCCACCGTGTGATTTCCTTCCCAGACAAGGGGGTCCAGGAGCGGTGAAGTAAGCCTGGGCTTGTCTGCTCCCTCCCTACTCTTCCTTGCTTTGCTACAGCGGTCCCCATCCTTTTTGGTAGCCGGCACGGCTGTCATTGAAGACCACGTCTCTGTGGTTGGGGTGAGGAGGGGTGGCACTAGCATCCCTGTCTCAGCCCCACCGCAGGTCACCAGGCATTAGAGTCTCATAAGGAGCACATGGCCCAGATCCCTTACATGCACATTCACACTGGGGCTCCCGGTCCTATGCCGAGGCAATGTCACCACTGATCTGGCCTGATCTGGCAGGAGGCGGAGCTCAGCGGGTCAGGGGAGCCAAGGGTGCGGCTGTAAATACACATGAAGCTCTGTTCAGTCGCCTGCTGCTCACCTCCCGGTGTGTAACCCAGTTCCGAACAGAAATGCGCTGGGACAGCCCACGGCCCATCAGGGATACGAGATCTAACTCACCCACACCTGGGGAGACGATGCTCTGGGTGTGAGGCGCTGCTGCCTCCCAGAGCTGGATTTGAATGAAGCGTTTGTCCTTTTCACCCAAGTAAATGGCCTCCCTCGATTGGAGCAGCGGCCAGCAGGCAAGTGTACCATCCCGAGTAGCTGGCCACGAAGGCTCCCAGCAAAGCCCCGTAGGCGCCGGGCGGCAGCAGGCAGGCCTCTGTGTGGTGGACTCTTTGGGGTGGTCGCCAGAAGCACCACCTGGAGTGACCCCGGGCGCAGTGAAGGCCGGAGCACTCAGTGCGGCCGCGGAGGTTTGCAAGGGCTGGCACGGACGCCCACGGTGTCCTGCAGGGGACGCTCCAATTCATGCGACGTCCCCGGGCTTTTTGACACCAGCTCCTGGTTTAGTTGAAGGCCCTTCTCCCAAGGAGGGGGGTCGGGTGCTCGCTCCGGAGCAGGCTGTTGGAGGACCGCTTGGAAACAGCTGTAGCTGCAGGAGGAGGGTGGGCAGCAAAGCCCCGCCTCCTGTCAATCAGCAGTGGCGCTAGAACCTGATAAGAGCTCGCTGACGGGAGGCGGGGCTTCACTTGCCACTCGCCTCCTCCTCGGTCCTGGGAGCCTGGTCCTTCCAAGGCCATAGCGCGGTGCCAGTCTGTGGCCTGCGGGTGGGGCTCCCCTGTTCTAGTAGTCCTCTTGAGGCGGGGGGCGCAGTGGGCAGTGCACATCAGCAAACAACCAGGAGGCCGGAAGTGCCGCGCACCCACTGTGTGCCCTCCAGTCGCCGCAAGTGTCCCCCTCTGAGTGCCCTCCCCACCGGTGGAAAGCAAACGGTTAATCTCAGCACTCTGGGAGGCTGAGGCCGGAGGATTGCCAAGTTCTATCCCAGCCTGGACAACTCTGGGACAGAGTGAGGCTCTGTTCCAAAATATAAAGGCCTGGGGATGTAGCTCACCGAGAAGGCCCGGGTCCAGTGCCCAGTACTGTACAAAATAAAGGCCACCCCCGCCCCCCGAAGTGGGCAAATGGAACAGAGTCGGATCCGGCAGGTGCAGAAGGAGACTCTCGCCAGATCCCTCCCGGCAGGAGGGTTTTCCGCTCCAGGCCCGGCCCCCTGGACTTGGGCGGAACGAGTGACCGAGTGAGCAGTCAGCAGGTGGAGCAGCACAGCCCGGGCAGGGGCCTCCGGGATCCTGGCTCCGCCGCGTGGCCGAGCGCCGGAAGTCGTGCCTGGCTCTCCCCGTCCGTGAGTGGGTGCACAGTCCCCGCCTTGCAGGCCTCTGCGGCGCAATCGCCACTTCAGACGGTCAGTCCTAAACAGGACGTGTGTGCCGGTGGGCTGCGGACCGCAGGGGGCACAGGCAGCTGCCAGGGATCGCTGGGCGCCTGGGGGGACCGCGTGGGGTGGGGAGCGGCGGCCGGCTGCAGGAGGCGGGGCAAGCTTCCGTGGCTTCCAGCCCCGCCTCCCTCTGGGGGCAGGACGATGGGTCGGATTCCCGCGGATCCCTGGGCCAGGACGCCTCCTCCGCGCAGTGAGCGGCCGAGTCCCTGCGGATGGGCCCGGAGCCCGTGTGGCTCCCGCTGCCTTGGAAGATCAGCCTCCTCCTCCTCCTCGTCCTCCCTCCCCTCCCCCTCCTCCGCCTCCTCCCCTCCCCCTCCCCCTCCTCCTCCTCTTCCTCCGCCCCTCCCTTGCTGGCCAGGGCCCTGCCCTGGGGGCCAGAGGGTTTCTCAGCCTCTTCTCCCACCGGATTTCCCAGAGGCCTTGTTTTCCCATTTTAGCCCCGAGAGGTTTGCAGGTGGGCGCACTGCCACCGTTTGCTCTCCCCTAAGGAGATGCTGGCGTCGTGGCACAGGCATGGAAGGGACCCTGCGTGCGGAGAATTTCCCATCCCGAAGGCGGCACTGCTTCCCATTGGCCCCAGCCGGCCCATCAAGAAATGGCAGGCAGAGAAGGACACGGGTCCCGACCCCAGGACGGAGGCGTCGCAGGCAGGAAACCTGTGGCCCCAAAACAGGGCCAGGCCCCGTGGCGCAGGCCTGCAATCCCAGCCCCGTGGGAAACCGAGGCAGGAGGATCGCAAGCCGAGGTGGGGCGGCGCAGACGCCCAGCAAGACCCTGTCTCCAGACCAAAAATAAAACATGGGCTGGGGGCGTCACCTGTGTGAAGGCCCTGAGCTCAGTCCCCCGGACCACACACACGTACACACACACACAGGGTTAATTCTGTGGCATCGGTAGCAGACTTCAGCATTTTGATTAGCCCATACGGGCCAACTTTCCAACAGTCTGACAGCTGATTGATTGATTGGTTGATTGGCTCATTTGCGACTTATTGAGTAGCCAGGCACTGAAAATTCAGCAATAAATGAAACAAGAAAAAATAAAAGGAAGACTTGTGAGCCAGAACTGCGTGGGCAGGGAAGAGGAGCCATGGTCCACGCGGGCCCAGCCCAGCCCCAGAGGGTGACCAAGGGCCCACGGGGCCTCCCTGTGCCCACTGCATCCCACTGCTCTGGCGTCTTTGCAGGGTCCCTGCCCCTGTGCCTCATCCATGCTCCTGGCTCCCTCTGCAGATGACAGGCTCTGCTGCTGGCTTCATTTGGGACTTAGAAGCACTGAGTTCAGATCCGGATGTTGCCACCTACCAGCAATGGCACAGGGCAACTTTTAATCCCCTCAGCAACCTCATTTGCACCTACATAAGATGGAGCGGGTGCCTTACCCGGTTGGCAAGAGGATGACAGACTAGAGACAAGACACTCACGGTCGGGGGCCACACGTGGACTGAGAGTAGGGACTCAGCGCTAGAATGGGTCATCCCCCCGAGAACTGTGGTACTCACCGAGGGGCATCGCGGAGTGGGAGGGGGTGAGCCTGGCTTCCGGGCTGGGCATCCGTATGGTGGTATCTCCACTTGTTGAGATGGGAAGGCAGGGTGGGATGAACAGGGTCTGGGCAACCCTTGCTGATGTGCTTGAGGGACCGGTCACACAGGTGACTCAATCAGGATCCCCCTCACAAGCCAGCCCTGCAAGGGGTAGGAACAAGACATATGGGAAGCCAGGGACTGGGAAGGGAGACGGGGAGTGCCCACCAGGGCGACACCTGGGCTTTC
The DNA here is from genome assembly GCA_004027205.1 of Ctenodactylus gundi. Classification (NCBI taxonomy): domain Eukaryota; kingdom Metazoa; phylum Chordata; class Mammalia; order Rodentia; family Ctenodactylidae; genus Ctenodactylus; species Ctenodactylus gundi. Next base: position 35,942 of record PVKB01007179.1, read on the forward strand.
CTCACTGAGGCACCTGGGCTTGGTTCTGAGTATTTTTTTTTTTTTTTTTTTTTGAGACGAGATCTTATTCTGTACTCTAGGATGGTCTTGAACTCACTACGTAGCCTGGCTGGCCTCAAACCGTAACAATCCTCCTGCCACAGTCTTCTGAGTGCTGGAATTACAGGTGTGTGCCACCATACCCTGCACTGAGCACAGGGAAATTCTCCTGCAATGGCCTCCCGAGAGCTGGGATTACAGGCATGGGCATGCGCCACCATACCCAGATGATCTGGTGCTGGGGAATCGAACTCGGGTACTTAGTGCTTGACTTAGCGCTGGCTAGGCAAGTGCTGTAACCTCTGGGCCATTCCCCCAGCCCCAAGATGCTGTCTTCTGTGTGGTAGCCATGTTGGTCTGTGCAAGTCTACTCCAGGATGTCTGCCCAAAGACAAAATCCACTAACAAGGCATTTCCCAGACCACGTAGCTTCGTGATTACACCGAGTTCGTAGTCAGACACCAGTCTGGGGCTCAGGGAGAGGCCGGGCTGAGTTACGATGGAGGCGTCCTTGGCCCAGCGGTGACCCAACCGAGGGACACTCTTGAGAGCAGAGATTGGAGAGGCCAAGGCTGACCTCTAGACCTCCTCACTTAAAAGGGTGGAGGGAGAAGATCGTGCAAGGAGTCTGGGATGGAGCGGAAGGGACCCAAGGCGACTGGGTGCCCTGGAAGGCAGGCGAGGACACAGGTGGTCTCCAGGCCTCGGGAGGGCTTGGCTTGTGTGGCTTCAGTGTGTCAGTGGGGCGCTACGGAAGGGTCAAAGAGCAGCTGGAGATGCTTTTGAGGTTTTGGCTCTGATCTGGAGCAGATGAGGCTCGGGAAGGGGGAAACTGGGCTGGGACGCTGCTGGGGGCTGAGGAGAGGAAGTGACTCCAGCTCTGTTCGAGCCACACATGACCTTTGCGTTGGATGTTGTTCCTATTTTATAGACAAGAAACATGAGTTCAGAAAGGTTTTATTATCTGACTGTGTTCAGATGGGTGAGGAACAGGGATTTGAACCCAGTCCCACAGGACGTCAGTGCCTAGTGGCCCTCTAGCTCCATAATTGTCATATGGGGAGCAGAAGATTGGGGTGACTGCAGTGAGGTGGGGAGGCCCTCGTGGCGGAGGGGCAGGCGCTCCTCCTCTGGGGAGAGTTTCTTTCTGTGGGATCTGGGCTCCCAGAGGGGTTTTTTAACCCTCACTTGAAGCTGTTTTCTAGAGTAATGGTAACAATTCGATTTTCTGTCACTGAGGTTTCTGGAAAGGGACCAGTAGTTAGACTGTTCCTGAGGCACTGGAACGGAGCGCAGGGGACAGTAGGGAGCAGGCATCAGCACAGGGGTGCCAAGGGCGCTTCTCCATGTGCCTCTCACCTCCCACTCCCCGTTTGTCCTGCCGGAGACCCAGGCTTGGGCTCCGAGGGTAGTTCACGATCCCAAGGGGCGCGGGTAGCCATTTGTGTCAGTTTCCCATTTTCTCCTTTGTCCGTTACAGTTAACCCAACAATTGTGAGTCGAAACAAGACATGAAATAGAATTGGAGAGAAACAATGTCCCGGCAGGTCGGTATCCAATGGCAGGCGTGGTTGCCCGGAAAGGCTGGTGCGTACTGTGGTGAACGCCTTGAAATCGGAGCAAAAATGAAACCCAGAGCTCTCAGGATAAACAAGCAGGACAGCCTCCATTTTGAAGACCAGTGCAGCCAGCTGCCTCCTGGCGGCCAGCAGATGGCAGTGCACTGCCGGCCTGGCGGGAGCCGCATGAGACCAGGAGGTAGATTCAGGTGGGGACTTGCCCTGAGACCCCTAAGGCCCTGAACACCAACCTAGGCCTTGGCCTAGGCCTCAGCACAGCAAGTGGTAGAGGAAATGTCTCCCTAATTCAATGAAAATAGAAGAAATATTCAAAGCTATAAAGAAAAATAGCAAATATTTCCCTGCCTTGACCTTATTTAGAGGTCACTGGGTATACATAAACTAAAACGAAGGCAAAGAAATTGGATGATACGTAGTTTAGAACACTCTAGAAATAGGCTTGTGGGTATAAACGGCACTACCTCGCATATTGTTGATTTAGAAAAGTACGTCCAGGTTTGCATGTACAAGGGGATCACGTTTATGGACTGTTGCATCTTCTATAGAATTCAGCATTTTAAAAGGCTAATATGTTTTCTTTTGCAAAATAGTAATGAAATTGCCCAAAACCCAAACCCATGACCTCACCCGCTCAAGTTACAGGCTGGGAGGTCTCTTCGCCTCCAGCGGGCCACCTCGCCCTCTCAGCCTCACAGAGAGCAAAGTGGCCAGCAGGTGCTGCCAACAGCCATGCCCCGGCCGGAGTCGCCTGTGTAGCGTCCTGCCTCCCTGCCCGGCCACAGCCCGCCGGCCAGAGTGCACAGCGTTCGCCACAGTTCCTGAGCTGGGCCTTAGCGTGTCCCGATCACATCCAGTCCCCCAGCCCCAGCGGGGGTGTAGGTCGCTCAGGACAAGTGACCACGACTCCCACGCGGGCTGCCGTGGGCTAGCGGCTCCACAGCTACACGTCCAGCCGGGGCTTGTGGGAGGCTCCAGCCCAGGGCCGAGAAGCAGAACTGGCTCTGGGCCGAGGGGGTCGTGTTTCTCCTCATCCTGAAGAAACTGAAAATTTATAGGAGAGACTCACTAGGAAAAAGTCGGGAAGACGGGGCGCAGGGGAGGCGAGGCCCTTGGTCTCTGGTGGCCACTGACGGAGGGAGTGTGGGGTTTTTGAAGTTACCCGGACAGAATCGGCGCTGGCTGTGCACCAGGGCCCCCATCAGATGCTCAAGGATGGCGATTTGGTGTTCATCAGTGCTCGGCTTCTAAATGCCTCTACAGGTTTGTTAGGGGCACCTCACGGGAGCACGTGTTAACTCCGCGTGTGCTCCCGGGGGAGGTGTGGTGGGCTTCTTGGTTATATTTCTGGCTAGAGTGAAAAGCAAAGGGCTATTTCTGAGATAATCGCTTGAGTTTGATGTATGCTAATTCCGGGTTAGCATTTAAAATCAACTCCTTATTTCGAGTTAGCATGAGATACTGGTAATCCTCCTCCCGCCCCAGAGCAGAAAAACTAACGGCAAAGGCGGTGTTGGGGCGCTGGGGGTCCACACCGCAGGTAATTGCTTGAGCTCTTGGAAAGACTTATATTCTAAATCCAAAAAAGGCCAACGCTCCTTTAGATAGGTTTTTTATTTTAGCCCTTTATCTGTTTGGAAGCCACCTCCACACGGCCAGGGGCATGCGCCCCCTCCCCAGGCCGGGCCTCCCGTCCGCCAGTGGCCTCCTGGTTGGTGCATTCACTCGGTTATTCGCAGGCGTGGGCGATCCCCGCGCGCGGCGTGGGCCCGGCAGCACACAGGGCCTTGCGGGGGCGTGGCACCCGTGCCCCGGGATGGCTGCAGCCGCGACAAGGCAGCGTTTTCCTGGGGGGCGAGGCCGAGACCCGTGCCCTGGCGGCGCCGCCAGCCGTCCTCCTCGGTCGTGGCCCTTCGGTGCCCTCTGCTGGAGAAGCGTCACCTGGCGCCTTCTTCGGCGGAGAAGTCCCAGGCGCTCCCCGAGGGGCGAAGGCCCAGGCGCACCGGCCTGGAGTTTAAGGCCGCAGCTCCGGACGACGCCGGACAGGGCCCGCGGGAGTCGCCCACCTGCCCCGCGCCCCTTCCGGGAAATGCTAGGCAAGGCCCGCATGTTGTTGGGCACCTACTGCGCGCTGGGCAGCCCACGAGGGGCTCGGGGCGGCGGTGATGGGGCGGGCGCGTCCTGGGCTCGTGAGGGGCGCGTTGGGAACGGGAAACTGGACGCATAAGGCGTCTGGAGGGAAACACCAGACACCGAACGCCCCGCCCGGTGGGAAACAGGGCAGCGGGGCCCAGGGACCCGCAGCGCCCCCAGGGGCCGGCCGACGGCGCGACACCGAAGGTCCAGAAGGCTGGGAGCGAAGACTCCGCGGGCGGGAGCCATCATCCCACCATGTGGGGAGGCTGAGGCCGGAGGATCACAAGCTCCAGCCCAGCCCGGGCAGCTCAGGAACGTGGCCAGATCGATTCTGTCCTGAAAAGGGAGCTGGGGGCTGGGGGGGGGGGCGTAAAGCTCAGCGTGAGGGGCTGGGGGGGGACTCATGTGCACGCTCGCATGCACGCACGCACTAACCTGAAATTCCAAATGTTTGGACTTCCTCCGCCTTTCTCATTTAAGAATTAAGGAGATACGTGAGCTGGTAGCAGGATCATGTTTGTATTTTGTTATAATATAAATTTTAAAACCCCACTTGGACTGTGTTGCTGTCTGTCCTCGGGAATTCCTGTGTGTCTGGGTGATGGCCCCGGGCACACGTGCTGGCCCTGTCCCCTCCCCACGTGAGTACCCGGTGGACCAACCAGGCCCTGCGCGGACTTCCCGTCCTTTCTCTGTGCTGCCGAGGAGGGGTGCTTTCTCTGTCACCGTCACCTCTCATTCCTGCTTTCCCGGGGAACCCCCAGTCCTGCAGGCAAGCTGTGTACCTTCGGCCCCACAGCCCGAAGTCCCCACGAGGCTGCTGCCCACCCAGCCGCCTCTCCCCCGTCCCTGCAGCCCCCAGCCCACCTCCTGTCGGAGAGATGGCCATCTGCAGCAGCGTCACGGGGAGCTCTGGGGCAGGCCACCTCCTCCGTGCCCACTCACCTACGGAGGCGGTCTCTCTGCAGGTGCTGCTCAGGCCCAAGCGTGGCAGGAGACGGGAAGGGCGGTTGTTACGGTAACGCCTTTGGCCCCAGCCACCAGCAGGTGGGAGAGATATCTGTGAGTCGGGGTAGGTGACTTGCTTTTCCACAGATAATCAAGGCTGGACTGAAATGAAATAAAACAGGCCTCTTTCCCCATGTGTGTGTGTGTGTGTGTGTGTGTGTGTGTGTGTGTGTCTGCGTGCGTGCGCGTGCACGCGTGTGTGGTGTATGTGTGATCTAGTCTCATTTCATACTCTGTCCCTGCTGGAATTATTTGTTAATGTACAAAAAGTAGAGACAGGTAAGTGGATGGCAAAATATGATATGTACAGACAGTGGAATAATATTCAGGCATTAAAAAGGCAGGGAACGCTGACACTTGCTATAACATGGCTGCACCTGAAGGCATGATGCTTAGTGAAAAACGCCGATCACAGGAGGCCAAACACGGCACAGCTCCACTCCTATGGAGCCCCTGGAGTAGTCCGCGACAGAAGGGGTCGGAGGCTGGGCGGGGCTGGAGGTGGCGGCAGGCCCCTTTCCTGAGTGTTGGGGCTGCCCAGTGCCCTGACGCCACCCACTGACCTTAATGGTCATTTTGACTTTGGGGAGACGCCAGAAGCGACGCGGTGCCAGATCACAGATCTAGTGAGCGAGGTTGGTGAGGGCCCACAGGCATGGTGTTACGAACACAATGTGCCTTTCTGTTGGGTGGTGCTCAGCGGCATTCACTGTGTTTTTGATCACACCTCATGCAGACACCCAAGAAGGAGGATGCCTGGAGCCGCTCTAAGAGGGGCCAGGGTGAGGGGATAGAGAGGGCCCAGGGTGAGGGGATAGAGAGGGCCCAGGGTGAGGGGATAGAGAGGACCAGGAGGAGGGGATAGAGAGGGGCCAGGAGGAGGGGATAGAGAGGACCAGGAGGAGAGGATAGAGAGGGGTCAGGAGGGGGGGATCGAGAGGGCCCAGGAGGAGAGGATAGAGAGGGGCCAGGAGGAGGGGATAGAGAGGGGTCAGGAGG
>PVKB01007180.1:0-41706 GCA_004027205.1 Ctenodactylus gundi
AGAGAGGGAGAGGGAGAGAGAGAGAGAGAGAGAGAGAGAGAAAAAGAGAGAGAGAGAGAGATATCTTGTCTCAAAAAAGAACAAAACAAAAAATCCAAATTTTTGGTATATACAACATTCTGGATAAAGCTACAGAGAATTGTGGTATGTGAAAAAAATCAATCTCAAAACATTATATACTATGTAATTACATTTATATAACATCCTTGAAATGATAAAATAGAAAACAGAAATGGAAAACAGATGACAGTTTGCCAAGTCAAGAAGCCTGTGGAAGAGGTAAAGGTAAGTAGATCTGGCTCCAAAATGACAATATGAAGAGATCCTCAGCATGGTGGAAACAGTTATTACCCAGACTGAATCAATGTAAGTACCCTATTTTTGCTATTATAATACAGTTTTATAAGATGATGTAATGGCGGAGCTGATAAAAGATAAACACACAGGGTCTCTCTTATTTCTTATAACACCATGTAAATCTACATTTATCTCAAATATAGAAGATTTAAAAAAAATTAACTGACCATCAGTTTTTACAAAATTATTTACAAAGTTATAGTTTTTATTTATTTGGGTTTTTTTAGGGAAGCAGAAATAACTTTATTGGGACAAGTCCAAGGGAGAAAGTAAGGCTGCAAGCAGGACAAGGAATAAGGGAGCCCACAAAGTTTCCATGTTAAGGGCCTAAACTTCCCTTAACATGAAAGTCTGAGAAATTATGAGATTTATTTTATTTCTTCCAATCTGTTTTTAAAGTGTTTCAGTGCTCTTATGCTTCTAATGGCTGCATAAGACTTTGACTAACTTAATAGGTATGTCTGAACTTCTTTAAAGGAAATAGAAGTATGCATTTACATCTTTATTCCATATAGTTATTTATTTAGAATTTAAACTCAGTAACAATTTCTCCCCCAAAAATAATGAGATTATCATACCTTGGCTCCATATAAATCTGAATTCTTCATTAGAAACTCTGCTGATGTTCGTACTGTTACTCCTGTAGTTTCACATTGTAGTACACAGTTTTCCAATGTAGTCTTGCCATGGTGAATGACTATAATGAAAACATACAATCACTGCTTTAAGATGCATCTATTATAGCATTAGAAATAGCCAGTCTAAGAATTTCTCAAAAACTACTATTTGAACTTTGTTATGTGAATTACAGATTCATAAAACATGAAGCAATGGTGATTCTAGGTTATTCTCTAAACTATAAAAGGAATGATCTAGGGGAAAAATGACTAAATGATTTAGCTGAGCATGATGCATATACTCTGGGAGACCGAGGCAGGAGGATCAGAAACTTTGTGACAGCCAGCCTCAAAACAAACAAACAAACAAACAAAACAACACCTAAAAAAAAAAAGCTGCAGATGTTGAGGTGATGTACAGATGTAGCTAAGTGAGAATGCCCTGGGTTTATCCTCCAGTACCACAAAAAGAAAAAAAAAAAAAACCTTAAAAGTGAGACATGCAAAAGCATTTATTCATTACAAACTACACATTAGCTGACTATCTTGACAGGGAGAAGAAAAGGCCCCCAAAAGTTAGGAGACAGATATTAGAGTGATGTGCTCAGTCTATTTTGTGTTGCTCTAACAAAATATCTGACGCTGTGTAATGTATAAAGAAAACAGGCAAGACCAGGACATGGTGATACAATCTGTAATCCAGCACTGTTGGAGGATAAGGCAGGAGGAACACAGGTATGAGCCTAGCCTAGGAAACTCAGCAAGACCCTTTCCCAAAATTAACAATTTAAATTAGTAACAAAGGAGGAGAAGTGCTGGGAATATAGCTCAGTGTGAAGGTCCGATGTTCAAAGCCAAATACTGAATCTCCCCAGCCCCTAGAAAATGGTTTATGTGGTTCATGATTCTGGTGGCTGGAAAGTCCACACAGCATGGTGGCCTGGCAAGATCCCTCAGGATGCATTTCAACTGCAGACAACAGAAAGGAAAATAGCTCCAGCAGAAGGCGTAATAGGAAAAAGAAAGAGGACAGGAGTGGCCAGCCTCACTTCTGTAACAACCCACTCTCAGGGAATAAGTGTACTTTTGTGAGATCTGAGTTAATACATTCATGAGGGGAGAGGCCCTGTAACCTAACTACCTCTCATGAGGCCTCACCTCTGAAAGGTCCTACTACCTCAACAACACCTGGAGATTCTGGAAATTAGTACATGGACCATATTCAAAACACGGCACAGAACCCAGATCACAGGGCTAGAGGAATAGCTTAGTGGTTAAAGTGCTTACCTAGTAAGCATAAGGCCATGGGTTTGATTCCCCAGCAACACATAAGCTGGCATGGTGACACACACTTATAATCCCAGCACTGGGAAGCCTGAGGCAGCAGGATTGCCGTGAGTTCAAGGCCAGCCTGGGCTACAATCAGCTTAGGACTAACTTGGACTAGGCTGAGACCTTGCCTCAAAAAAAGAACCCATCACAGTATTAAAATTTTTAAAAAATGATCATACAGAAAATAATACTGAACTAACAAGTTTTCAAAAATGGGCTAAAGTGGACTTTCATGCAATATGGCAGTAAAAGAATGGTTCAATGCCTCCTCACAGGCTCATTTAAATAACTGAGATACAGTCAAAAACTTCTTGTTCAACTTAGCTACTAGGAGAGGGAGAAGAGTTCCAGGATTTGAAAGAAAACTAGGGGAAGATTGGAAACCCACAGATACATTATAAACTAAGGAAAACACTAGGCTAGGAAGTGGACTGAGGACACCTGGGAAGGGCCATGAGCTGCCAGCATCTGAAGTTTGAGGAAAGCCCAGAGCCAGAAGCCTCAGACTGAGGTAAGCTCAGATCCAGAAGACAGAATAGGAGAATAGGCAGCAGCTAGACAGGCCTGAGAATAGAGAATAGACAGTAGCCCCAGCCTCCAGAAACAGGCCTGCAGGTACTGCAAACTGCACAGGCACTGAGAGCTTCCCCTTGAAAAGCCTCCCGGAGCTTAAACCCGCATGGGAGAGGCAGTGCTAGGTAGACACACAAGGCAGTGAGATAGGCAGGAGCCATTCTGAAAAGAACCCAAGTCTGAACTGCTTAGGGTAAAAGAAGCCACAGACAAGCTCAACATCAGGGATTTGGGGCACACTCTTAACTGCTTATAAAGAAACTGGCACAAGAGATAGTTGCAGAGAAGACAGAAAGGTTGCCAACCTCTTGAATGACTTGTCTCAGAAGACAAAGTCCGAATGGCCAATAAATACATGAAAAAATATTTAGCATCATTAGCCATCAAAGAAATGCAAATCAAAACAACACTGAGGTTCCATGTAAGGCCAGTGAGAATGGCTAGTATTAAGAACTAAAAAAACACCAATGGCTAATGATACTGTGGGGAAAATGAAACTCTTTTACATTGCTGATGGGACTATAAACTGGTACAACCACTATGGAAAGCAATATGGAGATTCCTGAAAAAAACTGAAAATAGATATCCCATTTGACCCAGCTACACCTCATCTAGACATCTTCCCAAAAGAGTTAAAGTCATCACACAAGAGTGACACATGCATACCCATGTTTATAGTAGCACAATCTGTAATAGCCAAGTCTTGGAAGAAGCCAGTATGTCCAACAACAAATGAATCGATAAAGATGAGGTATATTTACATGATGGAGTACTACTATGCCACAGAGAAAAACAAACTTGAGTCATAAGTAGGAAAATGGATGCACCTTGAAACCACTATATACTTAGCAAAAGAAATCAGAAACAGAAGGTTAAATATTTTATGGTTTCTCTAAACTATTTCTCACATTGGAGTAAGCTTCCTAAGTTTTAAGTAATGCTATGTACATAATTATCCTTCCATATACTCAAGATTGGTGTAGGGTTTCATTATGTAGACCAGGCTGGTCTTGAACTCACTATGTAGCACAGACTGGCCTCAAAATCACAGCAATCCTCCTACTTCAGTCTCCAAGTACTGAGATTACAGGCATGTACCACCATGCCTAGCTAATTATGTTTTTAAAATATAGTCTTGTAGAATAGAATCCAGGGTCTTGCAAATGCTAGAAGACTGGCATTTCATTAAACTCTACCTTCTACAGAAAGTTTTCTTTCAAAGCCTAGAAGAAATATCACAACAAACATCTAGTACTTACTTAAAATTCCTTCTACAGCATCATGCTGAACAAATTTTATGCTTGAGATTTTAATATCCGCACCTGTGCAATCCACAAAAGTATCTCCTTTACCCATCTTTTCTATTACAATATCATCTGGCACACCATATCCTAAAAAAAGAGCAAGACATTTAAGAAAGGTGAGGAGAAATGACTAAACACAAAAATGCTAGAACAGCTTACTCCAGTTTAAATGATTCCAAATGATAATTTGAGAACACTTGATATAATTGCATTTAAATGAAATCTAATTACTCCCCTATCTTTTTTAAGCCACAACATCCAATTTTTAATAAAAAGCCCTCCATTTAGGAAGACTATCCTGTCAACCTTCTTAAGATTGGTTGGCACTAAATTCACTCACAAAACTGCTATAAAAAATTACAACAGGACTCACAGTTGGACCAAAAAGACTTTAAAGTATTCAGCCTTTCTAAGTTTGTTTCTAACTCTAAGATTCTATGACCCCCTCTGAGAAAGAGGTGGGCATAGGCGCTCACTGATTCCCCAAAGCTAATGTCTCTAATGTGTTATAGAAGTTGGGATTCATATAATTACAAAACAAAAAATAAATAAAAAATGTAAAAATAAATGACATATTGTCACAAATCCTCCTTCTAAAAAAAAATTCTATGACCCCAACAGAACACTTCAATAAATTTAGTATTTCTCAAGATCATATACCTTCTTCACCAATCTTGAAAGAATTCTTATCTACCAATCAATCTATAATATCAATGCTATTTTTACTATGCTAAAAACTGAAGTGTTTTTATTGCAGTGATTTATCCTAGAGATGTGTTATTTTTACACACCTACTCTCAATCAAATATCGAAAAGAGGAACCAAAATTATATACATAAAACAAAAAAGATGACACAATGTACTAGTGAACAGCAGGAAATTAAATTCCTAGCCTTGCTTCCATTAAGGCCGGATAAGATAAAGAACATAGCTCAAACATTTTGTAAACAGCTGCACAAGTCTCAAAATGAGTGTGTGTGTGTGTGTGTGTGTGTGTGTGTGTGTGTGTGTGTGTGTGTGTGTGTGTGTTTTAACACTATGAGCTTCGTTGCTAATTAGAAGCTGGATCAGGTCAATAGTTTAAATTTAGAAATCTTAAATAACAGTAAGATTGTAACTGTTCAAAGGTTATTTTTAATACACTCTTGCAACAGTTAATGTTCTCAAAAGGATACTTTGTCTAAGATACAAAATATAACATTTGTGACATTCTGGAAACTTTAATCTCTCACAAAAAGAAGCTAAATTTAAACAAACAAGCAAAAAAAAAGTAGATACCACATAGCTAAAACATGTAAGAGTAAACAAAAAATTTAAAAATACTAAACTTAAAAACTATTATTTCTTTATTCTAAAATTTAGATTTCTTTTTTATAATCATCTATAATTTGGAAAGTATACTTCTCCATTTTTTTAACACATGCCTGTAAACATCTTCCCAAGATATGTATAGCTACAAATACTTACAAATCAGGTTGTTCCAACACCTTGTTAATCCCTCTAAGCTTTACATATAGTTCCAAGGTCACTCACTTGAAATAAAATGGGTTGAGATCCCACTCTTGGAACCTCAGCAAGAGACTTACTATACATTAAACAAATGCATGAAAGTTGGTTGTGTCATCTTCTATACTCACCTTCTAATTCAATGGAGTCAGCAATGGAGAAGGTTCCATGTACTACATAATGCCCAGGACAAACAATAACACTGTCACCTTCATAGCAGGCATTTATAGCTGACAATGGGTCACTATGAAACTAGAAAACAACATATTGCAAATATACATCCCAGAAAAGCAATGTGCAAATTACTCCAAGTATCTTCATGCCTTACTTTGAAAGTGGAGCCAAAATTGCCTATTTAAGTTTCTGTTGATAGTGATAGGTCCAATGCACACATGGTGAATTTATATTGTTGAAGCAGTGTTTGCCCTACTTTCCATTTCACAGAAAACCAGACGTGGAAAGCTCTTGTGTTCGCACAATTTGATTTGGGCTGAATCAAAAGAAGCCACCCGGTGCAATAAACTTTCCTGTTACCTGAATTTCTATTTCTTCCTTAGAAGGATCCTCACAAAGCCTGTCTTGAAGGAGAGACCGCAGTAAACCAGACATCATGATGGAGGAGACCACATGGGTGACTTTCCGGCCATTCGGACGAAGGCCCTTTGCTTGGATATTAGAATTCTTCTGATAACCAAATACATATCTTTAATAAAACAAAGAGACCTATCAGTTCTCAGTAAGACATCTAGTAAGAAAATATGCTAACTAGTAAAAAATAACAAAGACATACCTCAACAAAGGATTTTCGATGAGTTTTAGCTTTTGTTTCAACTGTTCGATCTCTGAATACAATTTCAACCCTTCTACCATGGAGATATTTTCCTGTTCAGAATCAGAATTACAACTTGACAAACTGCTTCTCAGATTTAAAAATTTCCTGTAACTCTCCTCACATTGAGTCAACAGATTGTGGTAGTCAACAATTAGCCCTGAAGGAACTCGGTCTTCAAGAATGTCATAATGCCTGAAAGTTTAAAAACAAATTGAAATGCACTGCCTGTCAGGTACATTTCCCTTCATTAGGATGCCTATTTAGTCCTCAGAGGTTCAGTAAGAAAAAAATATTTTATGCTAACTAATTCGGGTACATAAATCATCCTATTATAAATGGAATCTACTGAAAGATTGAAGCATTGCTTCATTAAAGTCACTAATTTTTCTTCTTTGGAAGAGATGTTTCTCCACAGAAGCGAGAATTTGTGGTTTTAAAACTGCTAGTTCGTGTGCTACAATCTGTAATCATTATTTAATAAGAAATTATTTTCTTCTCATGTATTAGGTTCAAAAGTAATAAATAGCAGGAGATAGTTTGAAATTGTGGGTAAGAGAAGGAAATTGTTTCACAACATTTAAAATTATCATCATTTGTAACATCAAAAATTAGAAATGATTCAAATCATCCAGCCCTCCCTTGAATCTCAAGCACAGGTCACAAGAAAAGTATGTTGAATATTCAAAGTAGTTGGGACTTAGATTTTACATGTCCTCAAGTACAGAAGCAGATCAAAAATTTTGGGGGGTACAATAAAATCTTTTATAGATGTCAAATTAAATTAACAGATGTAATACACATGAAAAAAGATTTTAAAATTAATGGGTTTGAAAATAAAGTATATTATTGTCATTGTATGTATTTTTTTAAATAATTGCTTTAGTTCTCAGTTAAACGTACGCTAATGGAAGGAGTGGTGAAACGTGCCTGTAATCTTAGCTATTTCAGAGATTGAGGTGGAAGGATTGCAAATTTGAAGCCACGTTGAGAAATTTTAGAGACCTTTCATTCAAAGGGGTGGGGACATAGCTCAGTACTAGAGTCTTGCCAAGCATGGGACACTAGTCTACGGGTGTGGAGAAGGAGGGAGCATGCTGTTGTTGACTAGCTATGTCTCAGACCAGAGCTTCTCAGCCCCTGCTTAGTATTATTAGCTATGGACGTACAGCAGTAGTTTTTAAAGACCCCTAGGGCTGCTAATGTGAAAATCAGTACTTTAGATGGTGTTTGTTTTTAGTTATACTTTGAATAAAATGTTGGAAAAACAGGACCACATGCTAAACAAATTTACATCAAATTATGTTTAATGCTCACATTGTATTTTAGTTTTAGTTTTAGTTTTTGAGACAGGGTCTCACTCTGTGGACCAGGCTGGTCCTGAACTCACTATGGAGCCCAGGCTGGCCTTGGACTCCCAGTAATCCTCCTGTCTCATCCTCCCCCTCCTGAGTTTTGGGATCACAGGCTGGGATTACAGGCATGAACTACCATGCACAGCTTATGTGGTGCTGGGGAATCAACTCTGGTACTTAGCGTTTGACTTGGCACTTGCTAAGCAAGTGCTTTAACCACTAATCCATTCCTCCAGCCCTCACTTAGTATTTTAAATAATTTTTTTTTCTTGTTTTATAAATAGACACTTGAAAAGTGAAGGTTCTGTCTACTTTGGTTAATCCACTCTCATTTAACAATATTCTGGTTATATACTTTGCAAACAAATAGGGACAAAAAAACTACTGACTGACCAGGTCTATTAAGTTGTAAGGACTAAGACTCAAGTTTTTTCTCTCTCTCTCTTTTTCCTCTTTCCTTTTCTTTTTTGATATAGAATCTCACTCTGTAGCCCAGGCTGGTCTTGAACTCATTATGTAGCCCAGGGCTTGCCTTGGACTCAGGGCAATCCTCCTGCCTCAGCCTCCCAAGTGCTGGGATTACAGGGTATGCACCACCATGTCCGGCTTTCCAAACTCAAGGCCTTGTGCTTGCTAGACAAGCACTTTAACCACCATGCCATTCCTCCAGCTCCGAAGGCTCAAGTTTTAAGTTAAGTTTCTTGGGGGGCGGAGGGGAGGCACCAAGGACTGAACCAGAGTCTTTACCTTGAGCCATACCTACATTCCTTTTCCATTTTCAGACAGTCTCACAGAACTGTCTCACTCAAACTTGTGATACTACTGTTCTGCATTTCTCCTGCCTCAGTCTCTCAGTGTGCTGAGATTATAGTTGTGCAAAATTAGGTCCAACTTCTTACTATTCCTAATACGAGTGCCAATCAGTTTAGTTATTTCTTCAGAGCATTCTGATACTTCATAGTCTGGAAGAAATGAAGCGACACCTGTGTCTCAGACCCTTAAGTTTTGAAATGGTGTGTTCTGAATATAAGTAAAAATATTTACCACACAGTGCAAAATCAAGATACTGTGGCTTGATTCAAGTCAGATCTTGCCTGTGATAACTCTACTCCTAACTTAGTCCAGGGACACTTTTAAATGTGCCTACATTTGATAACATTCCAGTTGTTCTCCATCAAGTGCCACAGTTTCTTCTTTGCAGCTGAAAACAATTCCTCCCTTGTATGTGTTCCCACCTGCCAGTGCCATGCAAATCATTTCGGCTAGTACATTCAAAGTTGTCAAATCAGAATTTTCCAAATATGCATATTAGTTACCATGGTATTTCATTTCAATACAAACTTGCTGTTTAAGAGCAAAAATTATCAAAACTAAAAAATTCAGGCTTTTCCAAATTTTGGTGTTTTACTGAATCCATTATGGGAGAATAGGATAGGCACAAGAGAAGTTGGAAAAGCTAACTAGAAGTCACTGTCAATTAATGAAAAGCTGAAAGCAGATATGCATAATTCTAAACAGGTAGAACCATTTATCAGATTTTCACATAATTTTTATGTTTTTACTATTTACAGTAAGAGAAATTAAATCAAACTGGGTTCTATAAAATATAAAGGCTTACTGCCTACGGTCAAGTCATAATTTACATGAAGAAAAAAGTATCTTCTACAATTCTTTTTCTAAGTGAGAGTTCTAATTCTATTCTTATTGCAGCAATGCTTATTACCATATATGAGTATTTTTTAAAATACAAAAGAAATAAACACCATATTTAACAAGGTCAGGGTATTACTATGTGGGCTCTATGGCTAATTTTCACATTTTTATGGGTTTTTCCCTGCCAAAATACTTTAAATTAGAAACGTGTTCCAGCATTTTGGGTATTTTCACTTACAACCAATGTTTACAATTTAGTCTTTTCATCTCTTTTCTACATAAGGTAAGAGTTCATCAAAACACCTAAAGACAAGTTGGCTAAGTTAGCCGAGCGTGCTCTACTACAGGGATTCGGAGTTGAGGCCATACACCTTCAAAAGCACTCTTTTAAAAAAAGTCTAGGAATCTTCTATAATTCAAGTGATTTCACTGTTTTTAAATGTTTTTGAATTAACAAAGGGCTTTTAACACAATAGCACAACTAAACTACGTTCAGATTTACAAAGAGTAAACTACTCACTTAGATGTTCTTCATCTCTCTGCTTATCTCTCTGCTTTTAGACTGGCTAAACATAAAATGCATGTGTGTCTGCATCTGCACAGATTCACTTGAAACTGCACAGTTCCACTTAATATTTGTACTTCAGTCTGTTTTTCTCAATGAGAGGAGAGAATTACTCAGGTAAAACAAATCCATGTATAAACTTGCCAGTATGTATGCACAAGTCAGAAAGTACTTACAATCTCAGTCGGGGTTCAACACATCTGACAAAATAATCATATTCATCCTCTTCTTCTTCATCCCAACTCCTCCAAATGTTCTGGTAGAAAAACCTGAAAAAGACCTTAGTAAGTCACCAGCAGTATTGGTGTGGTTTTTGTAGTCCCAATGACTGGGGAGGCAGAGGGATCATTTGAAGCCAGAAGTCTGAGACCAACCTGTGCAACTACAGAGAGAACCAATCTAAAACAAAGAAATAAACAAACATCCTAAAACTTAATATTATTCAAATTCAGTCACAGGCTTAAAATATTGGAGTTTTGTAAAAAAAAAAAAAAACTGAAATAAATATTCTCTATGACCCAGCTATACCTCTTCTAGGTATTACTCCAAGTGAGTAAGAGAATCATGTAACAGCGATACGAAAGACCAGAGTTAAAGCTGTGAAGACTGCCAGTGCCTGAACAGACTCCCAGACAAGGAGAGATTAGAAGCCAGCTAATTGGCCTGGGGACTTGGAATGCAGCAGTATTGAGGAGTTTGCCAGTAAACTGCAGAGGCATTGAGAGCTTAAGAGGAGTGCAGCATTGCTGGTGACCTAAAGAGAGCCAGTGAACTCAGGGAACTATGTGTCCCAACAGCACCCCTTGGTCAAGATAGGCCGAACAGAGTCATCGTGGCTACAGAGTGGAAGCAGGGGGAAGCCTCATCTAGGACACCAGACCACACAGACTACGGACTGAGGACTGGTCTGGGGAGTTTCAGTGGCAGAGTTACAGAGCAGTAATCAAAGTCAGAATCTCCTACCAAGTTCAAAGAGGAGGACTGAATTGTTCACAGCCTGTGGGCACCACTGAACTGGCCAGGAGCAGGGCGTCTGCACATACAACTGAAGGCACCTTTGGACTTCTGGCTTGATGATTCTCTGACTCACCCTGGTGGCAACATGAAGACTGCGAGGCCCATCAAACAGAGAGACAGACAACAGGATCTGGGGCCTTGGAAGTAGAGAATTCCCAAGCAAGTAACACAGGGCATTTGGGGGCGGGCACATAACTATTCTTTCCTTTATTTTTAAATTAATTTAATGTGTTCTTTCTTGTCTTTTTCCTTGTTTGTTTTTAGTTATTCCTCTTGCCTTGGCTACTTTTTCATTGCTGGAACAGAATACCTGACATGCACAACTTTAGGGAGGAAAGATTTATTTCAGCTCGCAGTTTCAGAAAGCCTCAGTCCATTCACTTGTGCGAGGCTGGGAAATGCTGGAATCACAGAGCAGGGCTAAGGCTGGAGCCGAGGCTGGAGCCAGGGCCGGAGCCTTAGCCAGAGATCCTTGGGGCATGGCAGAAGGGAAAGACAAGCCTGCGGAAAGGGAGGAACCAGTACACACCTCCCCACATCAAGCCCACCTCCCAAAAGTACACAGTATTCATAGATGCACGAGGCTTTTGGGGGACCCTCCAGAACCAAACAACAACACTTCCCCTTCTTTTTGGCCTTTGGCCTCACTTCAATTGTTTCCTATGGATACAGTGAATGTGTATTATTTCTGCAACTGATTTGGGGGTTTTGATCTTTTTTTCTCTTCCTCCCATCCACCTTCCTCTGTTTTGGTTATTTGTTAGTTTCTGAATTTCTCCCTCTCTTGCTTAACTCTACACCCTTTCTGAAAAAATCTGTCTATAGATTCTAAAGACATACTCTCTCTACTTCATTCATAATTCTCCCTACTCCATTTTATTCTTACTTATAGTGCTTTCATTTATCTGCTATCCTCTGTCTGGGGATGGATATCTATCAGGATATTCTCTAACACATAAATACTTTTCTATTTTCTATTATACACCCAAACCTAACACCTAGTCTTAGCCTGGACTCTCCCTACTCCAATTTACCTTCAAAACAGTGTTCTTAGGTATCAATGTACTTACAAATGAAAAGGGTGAAACCACACTGGGCACTGCTGAAATTCAGAGAATTATAAAGAACTATCTCAAAAACTTATACTTCAACAAATTAGAGAACTTGGAAGAAATAGATAAACTTCTAGACATACACAAAATACTACAAGTGAATCAAGAAGACACAAAAACCCTGAATAGACCAATAACAAACATGGAAATTGAGGTAGTAATAAAGTCTCTACCCCCAAAAGTGCAGAACCAGATAGCTTCTCAACAGAATTTTATTAGTACTTCAGAGAAGAGCTAATATCAATCAATGCTTCCTAAACTGGCCCATGAAGCTGAAAGGGAAATAAAACTGCCAAACTCTTTTTTGGAAGTCAGCATTACCCTGACACAAAAGCCAGATAAAGACTTAACGAAAACACTACAGACAGATTTTCTCAATGAATACAGATGCAAAAATTCTCAATAAGAGACTGGCAAACAGAATCCAGCAAAGGATGTAAAAAATCATATGCCATGATCAAGTTGGCTTCATTTCTGGGATGCAAAGTTGGTTCAACACTCATAAATCAGTTAATGTGATGCATAACATATTAATAAAGCAAGAACAAAAATCAACTCAACTGATGCAGAAAAGGCCTTTGACAAAATCCAACACCCATTCATGATAAAAAAAAAACCCCAAGGAAAATAGGTATAGAATAACCCTACTCCAAACATACTGTAAATATAAAAGAAAATGAGAAGTTGAAAGCATTTTCTCTTAAATCAGAAATATGACAAGGCTATTCACTTTCACAACTCCTACTGAACATAGTTCTTGAAACCCTAGTGGAGACAATTAGACAAGAGAGTAAAATAAAGGAAATATACATTAGAAAGGAGAAGTCAAAAGTATCCTTATTCAGATGACATGATTATCTAGATGGAAGAGCCCAAAAACTCCACTAGAAAACTCTTAGAACTAATCAACAAGCTCAGCCAAACTGCACGTTACAAAACTAATAAAAAAAAAGAAAAATCAACAACAATCCTCTACACTAATAATGAACCCACTGAGAAAAAACTGAGAAGAATAATCCCATTCTCAATAGCTCCTCAAAAATTAAACACCTAGGAGTAAACCTAAATAAGGAAGTGAAGGACCTCTACAAAGGAAAGTATATTATGCTGAAAAAAAGAAACAAAAGAAGACACTAGAAAATGGAAAGACATCTGCTGTTCCTAAATAGACAGAATCAATATTATCAAACTGGCTGCACTAATCACACTGATATACAGATTCAAAGTAATTCCTAGAAAATACCAACAACTTTGTTCACAGAACTTGAAAAAACAATCCTTAAATTAATATGTAACCAAAAGAGACCCAGAACAGCCATGGCAATCCTGAGTAACAAGACAAAAGCAAGTGGCATTACGATTTCAGACATCAAGTTATATTACAAAGCAACAGTGATAAAAAAAAAATAATGGTACTGGCAAAAACACAGACAGGTTGAACAATGGAACAGAACTGAAGATGAAGAGATAGCCTCAAGTACCCTCAGTTACCTGATCTTTGACCAAGGGGCCAAAAACATAACCATGAATAAGGACAGCCTCTTCAATAAATTGTACTGGGAGATCTGGTTATCCACATGGAGAAGAATTAGTCTAGACACACATTTATTGTCTTACCAAAATCAAATCAAAGTGGATCCAAGACTATATATTAAAATGGAAAAACTGAACATTCTAGATATCAAAATAGGCAAAATCTAGGAGATGTAGGCATGGAAAAGCACTTTAATAGGACAACTGATGTAAAAGACATAGGCCTTTGAATCAACAAATGGTATTATAGCAAATTAAAACATTTCTTCACAACAAAAGAAACTATCAACAGAGGAAAGAACTAACAGAATAAGAAAAATTTATCTACCATCGATAACCCAGACAGTTGATTAATACGTAGAATATACGAGAAACTAAAGAAAAATAGACACCTCAAATCAAAGAGCTGATTAAAAAATGGGCAAATGAAATGAATAGGCAATTCTCAAACAAAGTTCAAACGGCCAACAAATACATGAAATGAGGTTCAACATCCTTAGCCATTAGAGAAACACAAATCAACATATCACTAAGGTACCATCTGACCCCAACAACAATGTTCATCAAGAATTCAAACAGCAATCAATGCTGGCGAGAATGCAGGGAAAAGGAAACCCTTTTACATCGCTGGTGGGACTGTAAACCAGTATAATCACTATGGAAAGCTGTATGGAAATTCCTCAAAAAGCTGAAAATAAGTATTCCATTTGATCCATCAATACCTCCTCTGGGTATCTTTCCAAAAGAAAGAGTTAAAAGCAACTTATAACAGAGATACAGGTATACTCATGTGTCTTCGTCACTCTTCACTGCTGTGACTCACTATCCAACACACACAAATTGGGGGAGGAAAAGTTTATTTTAGCTCAGAGTTTCAGAAGGTCTCAGTTCATTTATGGGTGACTGGTGGCAGTAGAAACACATGGCAGGGCCAAGGCCTGAGAAAGAGCTCCTCGTGGCATGGCAGAACGGAGCCAAGTCTGGGAGGAAGGATAGAACCAGCACACACGCCTCCAGGTCAAACCCCAAGCATCTGCCCCTTCCAGCCAGGTTCTACCTCCCAACAATACATAACATCAAAAATACATGAAGCTTGTGGGGAACAGTCCAGATTCAAACCACAATATCATGTTTATAGCAGCCCAACTAATAGCAAAATTGTAACAGAAAACTAAATGTCCATCAACAGACCAAAAGATACAAAATAATGTGGTATACACACACAACAGAGTATTAGTCTTCCATACGACAGATTTGAGGCTTTTGTAAGTAAATAGCCCCATCTTGCGACCATCATGATTACTGAAGTGAGTCAAACTTACGTTAAATATTTGTGTGACTTCTCTAACATGGGACACCCAGAATACACGCACTTTATAGAACCACATGGGTGAGATATTGGGAGTAGGGGGAATAAAGGTGGGTCCAGAAGGGCCAAAGGGGGAGAAGGGACTGTGATGTTGACACAATATGTAAGTTCACAAAATATTTAAGTTCAATATAACCATTCTATATAACATAAATAAATCAATACAAATGGGAGAAAAAAAACCTATCTTTTCAACTGTAACAAATATACAACATTTTCTGTGATATGTGAATGTTGTATATTTTCTATATTTGATAGTCACTAGTCATACAAAATAAAGATCTTTAAAATCAGCTAGAAAAGTTTGTCCACAACATTGTTTCGTTAGGACTTTTTTTTTTTTTTAAATCAAAGCTATATATATTTTTACCAGCACCAACTGTGCAGTTGATACTGCTATTTAAGAGAGAAAAGACTGGAATGAAAAGGTTTGGAGTTGAAAATTACTTCCAGTTCCTCATGTTCTAACTGAGATGACCAATCCTTCTGCCTCAGCCTCTCAAGTACTAGGATTACAGGCATGTATTTCATGGAAGTAGGTATCATCTTGATCCTCAAACAAGGTAAGAACCCAAGAGAGAAAGAAAACTACAGGCCAATTTCCTTAAAGAATATAGGCACAAAAATCCTTAATAAGATACTTGCAAACAGAATGCAACAATTATTAAAAAGATCATATAACATGACCAAGTTGACTTCATCCCCGGGATGCAAGACTGGTTGAACATATGCAAATCAATTAATGTAAAACACACCAACAAGATCAAGGACAAAACCATACAATGATCTCTATAGATGTCAAAAGCCTTTAACAAAATACAACACACCTTCCTGATCAAAACTGATGAAAACAGGTACAGAAGGACTCTACCTCAGGATGATAAAAGCAACTGATGATAATCCTACAGCCAACATCACCCTAAATGGGAACAAACTGAAAGCTTTTCTCTTCAAATCAGGAACAGGAGAAGGGTTTTCATTCTCATTTCTATTTAACACAGTACTTGAAACCTGAGCTGGAGTAATCAGGCAAGAGACTGGAATAAAGGAAAGAGTCATAGAAAAGGAAGAAGGTAAACTATCCTTACTTGCTGATAACATGATCCTTTATATAGAGAACCTCAAAAACTCTTTTAGACTATGAGACCTAATAAACTCAGCCAAGTTGCAGGTATAAAATCAATACACAAAAATCTAGAGCAACAATGAAAACACAGAGAAAGAGAACTCACTCAGAGTCAACTCAAAGAAAATTAAATACCTAGGAATCAACCTAAGGAAGCAAGTGAAGGATTTCTATACTGAGAACTTTAGTACTCTGAAAAAAAGTAATTGAAGAGAACTTTAGAAAATGGAAAGACATCTCCTGTTCCTAGAAAGGCAGAACCAACATTGTCAAAATGGTCATACTATCTACACTGATAAAATGATTCAATGTAACCCCAATCAAGATCCCAGCAGCATTCTTAACAGAACTAGAAAAAAAAAAAAAGGATCCAAAAATTTACATGGAAACACAAGAGGCCAAGAATAGCCAAAAACAATCCTAAGCAGCATAACAAAAGCTGGTGGCATCCTGATAGCAGATATCAAATTATATAATAACATACACAGCAACAGGGATTAAAAACCCCATGGTACTGGCATAAAAACAGGCAGATAGATCAATGGAATAGAATTCAGGATGCAAATACATCCACAAGTACCTTCAACCATTTGATCTTTGACAAAGGGGCCAAAAATATACACTATAGATAGCCCCTTTAACAAATGGTGCTGGGAAAACTGACTAACCAAATGTAGAACGAAACTAGACACACAACTTTCACCATGCAACAGTATCAAATCAAAATGGATCAAAGATCTAGACATTAAAATGGAAACATTGAATTTGTTCGAAGAAAAAGTAGATAAAACCTTTGAAGACTTCAGAGTAGGCAAGGATTTTCACCATAAAACACCCAAAGCACAAGAGGTAACACCAAAAATCAACAACTGGGATCATATGAAATTAAAAACATTCTGCACAGCAAAGAAAACAATCAATAGAGCAAAGAGAGCACCAACAGAATGGTAAATAACATTTGCCAGCTACTCCTCAGACAGAGGACTTATCGAGAATTTAAAAAGAATTGAAAAAAATCAGTATCTTCAAAATAAAGGACCCAATCAAAAATGGAAATCTGAAATTAGTAAGTTTTCAGAAGTTCTCCAAATGGCCAATTAATACATGAAAAAATGTTCACCATATTTAGCCATCAGAGAAATGCAAATTCAAGCAAAACTGAGGTTCCATCTAATGTCAGTGAGAATGGCTGCTATTAAGAACTCAAAAAACACCAAATGCTGGTGAGGCTGTGGGGAAAAAGGAACCTTCCTACACTGCTGGTGAGACTATAAACTGGTACAACCACTATGGAAAGTAGTATGGAGAACCCTCAGAAAACTGAAAATTGACATTCCATTTGACCCAGCTATGTGTCTTTCTGGGTGTCTTCCCAAAAGAGTTAGTCATCATACTACAGTGATACATGCATATACACGTTTATAGCAGCACAATTTATAAGAGCCAAATCTTGGAAGAAGCCAATCTGACCAACTGCAGATGACTAGATAAAGATCATGTGGTATATGTACACAATGGAGTATTACTATGCCAGCAAGAATGACAAATTTGGGTCATTTGTAGGAAAATGGATGCACCCTGAGACCTTTATGCTGAGCAAAATAAGTCAAACACAGAAAGTTAAATATCATATGGTTTCCCTAATATGAGAAAACCAAACTTTAAGAAATTTAGGATATATAAGTAAGAACATGGACTTTGTGGAGAGGGAAAGGGAAAGTAGAAAAGGGGTAAGAAGGTAGAAAAGGAAAAGGGAGATGATATGTAAATTGAAAGAAAAGAAAAAAGGAAGGAAAGAAGGAAGGAAAGAAGGAAGGAAGGAAGGAAGGAAGGAAGGAAGGAAGACAGGCAGGCAGGCAGGCCTACAGAACAGCTAAGTCTTAGGGCACAGTGGAACTCTTCTTCACAGCATTCACTGTCATTTCCAAGCATGCATGCATCTTCGTACGCTCACACCTTCAGGGCTCATCGACCACCTCTGAAAGCTCCCTAACGAATTATGGCCATAGTTTCTGTGTTGTGTAGCAGTCAAACAGAGGGCTTGGCACTCAAATTTTTATCATGTGAGTGAACAAATAAAAACCTTTATAAATTGACTTTCTCTGTGCACTGAGCAGAATCTGAGCCCTCAAAATGAATAGCAAATTTACTAGTTTGTCATCAAATAACATTACCAATTCCAGGTATTCTCCCAACTTGTAAAACCATAAAAAGGCACTAGCTCTCTAATTCCTAATTTTATAAACCTACCAGATACTCCATCTTCAAATGCTTTGACTGGCATATTTTTTTTTTAAGTTTGAGAAAGAAGGGAGTTATTTCATTCTGAGTACAACCAGTTCTTCAGATTTGTATTTCATGGCCTACAACTGAACGTCTAGGGTTAAATGCTCTAGTAGATACATTCCCCATGAGATATTAAAACCAGCTTGAGACATTCTACTTCTCTGTACAGTACTCAAATTAAGCTCAGCAAAATCAGCCTAATGTACTAATGGCATTGAAACAGAAAAAGTACTTCTTTAAATTATAAACAATTATTGACAATGTGATCACTGTATTACCTAGTCTTCTAGTGCCTACAGTAATGTATGTCCACTTCTTAGTTAAAAATAGCTTTCTTTAATAAACATACTTAAGATTCAAAAAACCACCTATGGAAAATTATTTGATACAAGATTTATCTGAAGCTAGGGGTGTGGCTCAGCGGTGAAGTGCTTGCCTGATAAGTACAAGGCCCTGGATTTGATCCTCAGCACTGCAAAAAAAAAAAAAACAACATAAAGATTTATCTGAAACATTTCTAAAAGCATAGCTATTAGTCTAGATATATGGGCTGTATTTCTTGCTTAAAGGACAAAGGTACACTTGTTTGAATGGAAATTAACAATGCCGAAAAAGGACACATGAACACATCCTCTAAGTATCTAAGAAATACCCTGAGAAAATACCTTCTTTGTTAAGACAGGTCCTTGGAAAAAAACTATTATTCTTGTGAGTGTATAAATCATAGTATACACTTTTACTTCCTTTCCTTTTCTCTTTCCTTCGTTCCTCTTATGTTCAAATACAACAATCACAAGCATTACACACACAACTTCTAAGGCAACTTCCAAATTTATATATATATCAAATGAAGGATAAACAAGAATTCTTTGTGATGTTTTTTCAAATCTTTTATAACTTTCAAATGATCCTCAAATGAACATTTAAAACATTTCTTAAATTTTCTATATCTAAAACATCTAAAAAATTTTAAAAGTCTCCTACAAAATGGGAAGATGGAGATATACCTTATTAATAGAATATTTGCCCAGTGTGTGCAAGGCCTTACAATGGACTACATTTGATCCCCAATACTGAAAGAAAACAAGACTCTCTTAATCTGAGTGTTTTAAAATACTGCAATGATAAAGTTTACATTTTGAGTTTTAAGTCTAAGGTAAACAGAGGTCAGAATTTCATCCAACATTTCTGCCCACAGGTAATTTTTATCAACTTATCTTCCTACCTGACATGCTCAATCGCAAGTGCTGTCTGGTCAAACACTCCAGAATCATCAAATACAACCCATAACTCCTGCAGGGGCAACCGACATTCCTTCAGATCCAGGAGCTCTTTCACACACTCCACAGTAAAAGTGGTCACTTCAGATTTGCAGACACATGGCTCAGCCAGCCTCACCACTGCCTTCAAGGCTGAAAAGTCCACATCTGTAACCTGAAATTTATTAACAATGTAAAAATAATGTAACATGGAAATCAAAATTGATACACTTATAAAATACTACAAATGACCGTCTAATTTTTTTTAAGCATGGAATGAGGGCAGGGAGCTTTCTTCCACAGCATAAGGGATAAATAAAACAGGACTGGCTCTTTGATGGCATTTACATACCTATATACATATATATATATATTTTTTTGAGACAAGGTCTCATCTGTAGTCCTGAACTCACTATGTGGACCAAACTGTCCTTGAACACATGGCAACTCTGCCTCAGCCTCCTAAGCACTGACTGGGACTACAGGCATTTGCCACTATGCCTGGCTTATGTAGTGGTGAGGAATCGAACTCAGGGCCTTTCGCTTGCTAGGCAAGCACTCTAACAGCTGTGCTAACCCTCCAACCGGCACTTACAAGCAGGACGAAAAGTGAACAAGATAATGGCAAGTATGTGAAAGAGAATCGCTGGCAGGTGTGGTGATCTGGGTTTGTTGGGATGAACAGGAAAGTCACCTCTGAACTGAGATGGCACAGCAGCAGTCATACAGACGCAAAGAAGGTGCAAAAGTCTGTGTGTCAGAGGCAAACTTAGCAGCTGGAGTTGAGAAGCACTGCATCTCCTAGAACCCAGAGGAGATGGGGAGGGAGGCAGGGCAGCAGGAAATGAAGAAAGGCATGGACCAGGACAATAACATGAAAACTATCTCAGATTTTTATCTATTTGCCAGCACTACGCTCTTCGTAACTGCAAGCTATTAGGAGTTTTAAGCAGAGAAATGGCACATACTCTTTTTAAAATAATGACTTTAAAGACTCTAAGAAAATTGAGTGTGGGATTGCTGGTGGAATTGTCAACTAACATGGCCACTATGAAAAGCAGTATGGAGATTCCTCAAAAAAACTGAAACCAGATATCCCTTTTGACCCGGCTACATCTCCTCTAGGTACCTTCCAAAAGAGTTAAATCATTATACAAGAGTGATACATGTTTATAGCAGCACAATTTATAATAGCAGAACCTTGGAAGAAGCCAGCATGTTCAACAACAGATGAACAGGTATAGAAGATGTGGTGTATGTACCCAATAAAGTACCACTCTGCCATAAAGATGAATTTGGGTCATTTGTAGGAAAATGGATGCACCTTGAGACCGTTATGCTCAGCGAAATGAATCAGACACAGAAGGTTAAGTATTTTATGGTTTCTCTAAAATGAGAAAAATCAAACCACAAAAAAAGTCAAAGAGAAACAGAAGAAAGCAGCAAGACAGACTGTACAGGGAGGAAAAGGGCACGGCAGGGCGACTGAGGGTGTGAGAAGGGGAAGGAGATGTGATATGTAAATAAACTACCCAAAAAGAAAAAATGACTCTGTGAAGAGGAGCACTACCATAACCAAATTAGCAAAGCTGAATTTCAACTAAAGCTATCAGCATACCACAATGGTGAACAGCTACAGCCTACTTCTTCATACAGAACTATGTGCTTCTATTGTTAAAAGAGCTTCAGCAACAGCTTGTATTCAGACACCTTCGTTTAGCAATTTAGTTTAACAGGGCTTTTTGTGATCCAGTTAACAAACATTGAGGAAAATTCAGCTATAATCAGAGTGAAAATTTAATGAGCATGCCCCAGCCCATTGAAAAAAATAACTGTGCTGTAACTTTCCACAATGGAACACATTATGAAAGGATTAACTACATTATCTACAAGTTTGTTAGGCAAAAAAATCAAATAGTTTTTAAAGACTTATTTGGTGTTAGCTACTTGATGGTTTACAACTAAGTAAAAAAATTAATTAAAACACCACTGACTTCATAATTAGGCCTTTTTTTTTTCTTTTTGCATGTTACTGGGGGATGAACCTAGGTCCCCAGTACTGAGGTACATTCTCACCCTTTTAAAAAAATTTTTATACAGGGTCTCAATAAGTCACCATTTGTCCAGGTTGGGACTGAATGTGCAATACTCCTGCCTCAGCCTCTCAGACTGCCAGAATTACAGGCATATATCATGAGGCCCACTGTGGACCTCTTTACTTTTTACATGATCTCAAAACCATCCTCCCTTCATAGGTTTTACAATCCATTTCCCTGTCAAAAGACAGTGAAACGTACACTACCCTACTTTCCTGGCAGCTCTCTTCCTCAGTCACCTTTAAAATTTGCAGAACACTTCATACACTATGACAATTAGATAGAAAACACACTATCTTCAATCAGCTCGTAAACTTTAACTAAAAACAAACATTCTGGCTATAAATGCTCAAAGTGCTTATAGCTACAGACAAATGTCTTAACAGAATTAAATTTACCTCTACCAGCACCTCAAACACATTAGTATGCCAGACCGCCTGCCATCCTGATGTTTCAATGACCTTTTCCAAGAACTCAGCTGTGAACTCCCTTACTTCTGAGGCCTTGCAGTCAGCTGCAAGTAAACACAACACGAACTGAGAACACACACAGCAGAGGTTAATAAATATATCGAAATCTACTTTTTCAGAACGAACAAATGGAAACCTGAGGTGCTCTAACAAATAATTTATTGGTAAAGTAAAAAGATAAAGAAGTTAAAAATAAAAAGAGTACCTACTTACCTAAAATGTAATCTTGATAGGCTCTAAATCGCTCATAGAACAAAAGCTGACTTGTTTGGAAAATTTCTGGGAAAGGAGTTTTTCCTTCTAGCACAACACTTTGTAAGCAAGAACCTGGCTTTCTGTGATAGGAACAATCACTACATGAATCTTCATCTTGGAACAAACCTAAAGAACAACAAAAATAAACAGGCTCAACTATTCCACATACATCCAGGGTTTATACAATGCTTCAATTATGTTCATACCCTTGCTTAGACATTCCAAAACAATAAAAGAATTCGGGTATGAATGCTCTACTTACTTCTACCACTGTCAAAAGAAACCAATTTGCAAAACTTAAAATACCTCAAAATACAAATTCTACTTCATATCAGGAAGAGCTTAAGATTTTTCACCAGTTAGATTTTTGTTGTTCTGTCAGGTTCTGCGGGGAAGTAGAGGAAAAAGATTTTTTTTTAGAAACCACCTAAGTTCTACTCCAAAGAATACAGTAAATATAAAAATACTTTTATATTTACTACTATGATCAGTAAGTTATAACGGCCAAATATCTTACAGTTTTTTCCCCAACAAACAATTCCATCAAGCACCAAATATCCTGAGAAGGAGCTGGATTCCCAAATTCCTCTCAGTTGGGTGGAAGTGACCCTTTATTTCCTAGCATATGAATCTGTCAGTGACTTCTCAATAAACAAGGATCAGGGATTCCTAAAAATTCAGAAAGTTTGTTTTGTTTTTGCTTTTTCTTGAGACAGGTCTTACTCTTTAGTGAGGGTTAGTTCTGAACTCACTATGTAACCCAGCCTGGTCTTAAACTCAAGGCAATCCTCCTACTGAGCCTCCTAAGTGCTAGGAATATATGTGTATGCTACCACATCCAGTTATTCTTTTTATAGATAAAAAAGCATAATTTATATTTTATTTAAAATTTTTTTGGCATCACACATATTCAAGCATGTTTCATCACTTTTATTCTCCAGAAATAGCACTTTAAAGTGTGAAGCAGTGGTAAGTATCAAAACACACAACTCTGTATTACAATGTAGCACTGGCATAATTCAATCTCTCTATGCCTGCTTATTTGTGTATGAAGGAAAGATACAAATTGTATGGTTATTTCAATTAAAAAAATCATTTTAGCCACTTTACAACAGCATTCCTGATATGTCTGTTAAAGCAACTATCTTAGGTTATTTTTTCTAGCTTTTGCTGAGATGACAGAAAACTGTATATATTTAAGGTGTACAATATATTCTGAGATATGTATTAATGTACACTAGGCAATGATTACCACAATGATGCTAACCATTTCTAGCTCTTTTCCTCTACCTTTGTAGACCAAATTTAAAACATCCAATACAGAAATAATTAGTTACCACACTGTTTCAGAATTTATTCATCTCACTACTCAAACCTTGTGCCCTTTGACTAATATCTCCTGTTACTCCTTCATCCCTTGGCAACCACTGTCCATGCTCAGTTTCTCTCAGTTCATCTTATTTAAGTTCTACATACAAGTGATTATGCAGCATTTGTCATTAAGGCCACTTCAAAAAATAAGGCTCTTCACACAGCATTTCACTTCCTCACACACAGAACCACTGGCTCTGTTCTCCAAGAGGAAAACTGAACATAAGCTACTTTTCTCAGCTCACAAGGTGAATTAACAGTGGAATTAAGCCACACCTATGTTTCGTCACCAAACTCCTTCCACTATACGATACAACCAAAAGTGTTACGCTGTCAAGCAAAACCTACTGGAGG
Organism: Ctenodactylus gundi; assembly: GCA_004027205.1. Taxonomy (NCBI): domain Eukaryota; kingdom Metazoa; phylum Chordata; class Mammalia; order Rodentia; family Ctenodactylidae; genus Ctenodactylus; species Ctenodactylus gundi. The sequence continues at coordinate 24,340 of PVKB01007180.1, forward strand.
TCTGCAGATATGGCTCAGTGAAGCGCCACAAAATGACGATGACGATGATGCCATCTCCACGAAGAGGAAGGCCTATGGGTGAAGAGGCCCGGGTTCTACTTGTGACTCTGTCTCAAGCTAGTCTCTTACATCTGGCGCCAAGCTTTCTTTTTCGGAAAGGGGGGGCGGGGGTGTAGCTTAGGATCTCCCGAGATTAATTTGGAAAAGATGCTCAAACGAGCGCAAAATTCCCCGTACCGTGTTCAAGCAGGGAAATCCCGGCTCGACCCACCGGCCGCCAGTTTCGCGGAAGCTGAGGCGGGAGTGGCTGAGGAGCAGGCCCTGGCCCGGGAACTCTCCGAGCCGGACTTAGGGCCTGGCGCTGCCGTGGCCGCCGCCCGGGCCAGCCCACCTCGGACACCCGCGCCCCCAGCGTCCTGCGTGGACGCCCCAGGCCACCGGACGCCGCCCCGCCGGACTGTGGCGAGCTCACCTTTCTCCAGGGGAGCCAGCTCCCCCTCGACCGGCAGAACGGGGAACTCCGACACCACCGCCTCCAGCTCCAAGCCGCTACCAAGCAGCGACTCCTCCGCCATTTCAAATTTCCGCGGGCGACCTGCTCGTCTTTGATTGGATAGTTCAGCCGACCCTCGGAATGCAACTCTTCCGGCCTCCGTCCAGAGCGCTGACGCGGCGTGGGCGCCCCCTGCCGGCGTGGCGGACCGCTTTCTCCAAGTTCCCAGGTTTTCACTCCTTTGATAGCAATTTAAAGTTGAACGGAAGGGCTGGAGGACTATCTCAGTAGTCAAAGCACTTAAAGCCCCGAGTTCGATTCCCCAGCAGCACATAAAACTGGGTGTGGTGATGTATGCCTGTAATCCCAGCACTCAGGAAGCTGAGGCAGGAGGATGGCCATAAATTCTAGCATGGGCTCCATAGTGAGTTCAGGACCAGCCTGGATTACAGAGCGAGACCCTATCTCAAAGAAAATAAAGTTGAATTGGAAAGGGCGGGTCACTGGGGCTTGACCACGATCAGAAGGATTTTCATTAAACTTAAAAGGCATGCCTGGAAGTAGGCATTAGCGGAAAAGACAGAACTGAGAGTCAAAAAAAAAATATTTAAACTCCTTCAATTATTGCTAATAGTGTTACCTAGGGCAAGTTATTTCTCAGAAGCTTATTTTAGCTTATGAACTATGTATTAGTTACTTTTTCATTGCTGTGACTCAATACTGGACATCCACAAATTAGGGAGATTTATTGTAGCTTACAGTTTCAGAAGGTCACAATTCATTCACAGGTGGGCGGTTGGAAAATGATGGAAGCACATGGCAGGGATGGAGTCGGGGCAGCTCCTCAGGACATCACAAACAGGAAGCCAAGTCCTATCAAATCCAGTTTCTCCACAGAGGAAAGAGCAGTGAGTCTTTCTTTTTCCTTCCTTTTATACAGTTTGAGTTCCCAGTTGGACCTCCCACATCCAGGTGGGTGTTGGTCCCTCATTTGCTGGCCCACAAATCACTCACACTCTTAAGACTGGTTCCTAATCGCCTCTAATCGACATAATCTCTCCAATGGTCACAAACTATATTCAGAAGGCTGGGCCAAGTGGCCCTTCAGTATCCAAGAATCAGTGTCCTTTTCAAAATCATGTCTTAATTCCTTGTTCATTGGTGGGACAAAATATCCTACATCCACAATTTAAGAGAGCAAAGATTTATTTTAGGTCACAGTTTCAGAAGATCTCACACACAGCCCCACCGCTCCCAAGGTGGGTGCCCTCCTTCACTTCCTGGCCCACAAAACAACATACACCTGCAGTCTCTGCCTTGTGTGCCTCCAATAGCAACAAATTCACACAATCTTTCCAGGCCAAAACCCAAGCATCTGCCCCTTCCATCCATGTCCTACTCCTCTAGCAACACATAGTTGCAAAGTTATTCCACTACATTCAAATACATGAGGCTTTTGGGGGATATTCTTGATTCAAACCATAGCAATCACCCACCCTCCAATGGCCTCCATTGGATATTTTCAAAGAATAATAGTTAACACTGACACTCCTGCATGTTTTCCTGTATTCTTATTTAATCTTTCAAAATCATTCATGAGACAGGCATCATTATTATTATACCCATTTTACATTTGAGGAAATGAACAATGAGTAATACCACTAATGTAACCCAAAAGAATCAATGTTTGAGGGCTGAAAGCAGCAGCTTGCCTTGTGAGCACAAGGCCCTGAGTTCAACTCTCCAGCACCATATAAAGCTGGGCATGGTGGCACGTGCCTGTAATCCCAGCACAGCACTCAGGAGGCTGAGGCAGGTGGATTGTTCTGAGTCCAAGGCCAGCCTAGGCTACACCAGTGAGTTCAGGACAAGCATGGGCTACAGAGCAAGACCCTGTCCCAAAAAAAGAAAAAAAAGAAAATAAGAAAAGAATATTTGAAACCAGCCAGACTCCAGAAACCACCCTTTAGGGTCTTTGCCAGACTAAGACCCATCTGAGACAATATAGGTTCCAAGGACAGGGCATAGGATGCATTCATAAAAGACAAGTAGCTTTTTCATTACAGCCTGGTGATCGTACCACAGGGAAACCTCTCCACATACTGCTTTGAGGGAAAACCTTCAGCTAAAATGAAGTGGATCCAGGAGAGGCAACTGCAGAAAACAGCTAAATTCAGTTAGCTTTTCCAAGAAACAAAATTTCTTTGACTCTTATGGGCAGTCTGAGTTACATGTATTCATTCCCTGGACAAGTTTTTCTTAAACATGAGGTAAAAACACAAAATAAAATCAAAACTTAAAACTGAGCCTTCTGATTCTCTTTTTTTCAGTCCTCCTACCCCAAAACCTCACCAGGGGCAGTATTTCTTCTCAGCTATTTCCCTCTGCTCTGAAGGTAAGACAGCTCTCTTCTTACTTAATTACCAAATATGGAATCAGCCAAGAATATAATACCTAAAACAGTGTTTCTGGAAATGTTTTTGAAAGAAACAGGAAGTAACAGGATCAGAGTCAAAACAGCTAATAAAACTGCAAACTAGAGGATATTATCCCACAGGACCTGGAAAGATATGACTCACCCAAATAAGTCAAAGTGGAGAATACTTTTGGACTTACCTCTACTGAACTTTGTTTACAATTCAGGTGGTTTTTTTTTCTCTTACATTTTGATTTATTAAACTTGTTTTTTACTTTCTTTTAAATAGCCTTTCTGAGGAAGGAACATAAGATGGTGGAGTAGAATCTCTCTCACAGGCACCCCATGAATTAAAAGTCCAGTTCAATAACTATCTAAACAATTTAGCTTAGAGACAACCTCTCAGAATTGAAATGAGGCCAACCTGGAACTTAAAAACACAGTGAAGCTGAAGAAACTTAAGACCAAATGAGGTCAGAATGCTTCAAGGTTGCCCCTTCCTTGAGCACTGCCTGGAGCACCCCACAGACACAAGGTAGTAACCCTGAAGGGCTGTGAGCCACAAACTAAACATCAGGGGACAAGCACTAGCCTCCAGCAGGCACCCACACATGCTTCAGACTGCAGATGCAGTGTGGGGTTTCGCCACGAAGGGTCTCCGCTGATGACCTAAGCTGGTTTGTGAGAAGTAATTCACTCTAACGATACATTAGGAAGTGGTGTAATCAGAAACCATGAGGAAAGAGCCTTAGGCTGAGCTTCTTTGGGAAATAGAAGCCACAGGTGAACAGAACTTCACACACACTCTTAAGACACTGAGAGGAAGAAAAAGTCAGCAAAACCCTTGAACACACCATAAGACACCTAAACCATGTGAGATACTGCCAAGTATCAACAAACAGGATCATATGAAATTTTAAAATTTCTGCACAGCAAAGGAAACAGTCAAGACGGTACTCATGAAACGGGGGAAAAAAATGCCAGCTACTCCTCAGGCAGAGGATTATTATCAAGAATATACAAAGAACTGAGAAAAGATTAGATCCTCCAAAATAAAAGACCCAATCTAAAAATGGAAATTTGAAAGAATAAACAGTTCTCAGAAGTCCGGATGGCCAGAAAATACATGAAAAAATGTTCAACATTTTTAGCCATCAGAGAAATGCAAATTAAAACAACACTGAAGTTCCATCTAAGGCCAGCAAGAACGGCTGCTATTAAAAACTCAAAAAAAAAAAAATGTTGGCAAAGCTGTGGCAAAAAGAAACCCTCCTAAGTTGGTGACAGGCCTGTACACTGGCACAACCACTGTGGAAAGCACGGTGGAGAATATGCCATTGGACCCAGGTATACCTCTTCTGGGCATCTTCCCAAAGGAGTTAAGAGTCCAAGGGTAGAAATAGCAAACACACAGATGAATAAAGGCTAACTTAACTACAGAAGTTAATTCAAGAAATCAATGACACATTCACTAAAACATTAAAAAAAACTATGAACAGATATGGGCAGATCATGAGGAGATGAAAACCTTGCTGGAAATTTTGGAATAGAAAATGAATGACAGAACTTCAGAACAAGAAGGGATCAAAGACATGGTTCAAGCTTCTTTTTCTTTTTAAATTTTATTTACATATCATATTCCTTTCCCCTTCCTGCCCTCTCATTCCTTTTTCCCTTTACCGCTCCATAAAGTCTTCTTACTTTCTTCCACATCTCTCACATTTTTTGTTTTTCTTATATTAGAGAAACCATTCGATGTTTAATTTGGTGCGTCTGATTCATTTCGCTGAGCATCATGGTCTCAAAGTGCACCTGTTTTTCTATAAATCACTGAAATTTGCTATTTTTAACAGGAAAGTAATACTCCATTGTGTATATATACATCTTCTTTATCAAGTCATCTGTACTTGGGCATATTTCCAGCCCATTTTTCACTTTTTATTGAGATAGGGTCTCATTAAGTTGCTAAATTGCCCAGGCTGGAGCTCCAAGTCTCACTTCTCAGCCTTCCAAAGTGCTGGGACTACAGGTCTCAGGTCAGGCTTTAATTTTTTTATACTTACACTCAATAGAGATAAAAATGGTCAAAGTTCTATATAAGTTTTTAAGTGTTTAGTCAATTTCAAAAAATGTATTTATCTCATTACAGACAGGCAAACACTCAACCTTCACCAACACCGGGCCACAGAAGTTCTTGTGTTACCCTAGGTGCATGTATGTATGCCAGTGGTACTGTGGATTAAACCCAGGGCCGTCCACACTGAGCTACATCTCCAGCCCACTTTTTTAAACAGGTTTTTGTGAAGCAACTGGTACCTAGGCTGAGCCTGAACTTGTGATCCTCCCGCGTCAGCCTCCCAGAGTGCCAGGATTACAGGCCTCAACCAGGCCTAGCTATGTTCTTATATTCTCGTGTATGCATTTGCTACTGTGGATTGAGTCCAGGGTTTTCACACTATGGGCAGTGTGCGTAGGACCTTTAGCTCGATGTTGCCAAAACCTGTTAGTAGTTAGTCAAAAAAATGAGAAGTGCAGATGGTGCAACACAGGTACTCACACACTGGTAACACTGTGTTAAGAGTCAGATAAAGCACGTTTGACAGAAAATATTTACGTTTTCCCACAATATGCTATATCCCCAGCGCATTTTTATTTTTTGAGACAGAGTCTAAGTTGCTAAACAGCGAAGAGGCTGGGCTTGAACCTGTGACCCACTGTCTCAGGTTCCCAGAGCCCTAGGAGTTTATCGGCCTGTGCCACAGGGCCATTTGTACTATTAAAAAAAAAAAAAAAATTTTTAGACAGGGTCTCACTCTATAGCCCAGGCTGACCTTTGACTCACCAGTGATCCTCCTGTCTCAGCCTCCTGAGTGCTGGGATTACAGGTATGTGCCACCACACGGGGCTTATGTGGTGCTGGGGAAATTGAACTCAGGTACTTAGTGTCTGCCTAAGTGCTTGAAGCACTTCAACCACTGAGTCATTCCTCCAGCCCTCAAATTCTTAAAAGTCTTTCTTCATTCCGGACAAACTGCCAGAGAAGCCTGTTCACCTTTAATACAGCATATTACAGTTGTATCAGCTATATGGCAGGTGTTCATTTCTGTTCAACAGAGAAATCTATAAATTAACATTAGAAGTGCTTTTTCTCCATATTTTTTCTTCTTTAAAAAACAAAATGATCACAGTGCTGGAAGAAGCAGCGGAATGGTCAGAGAGCTTGCCTAATAAGTGCAAGGTCCTGAGTTCAATTCCTCAGCACCACATAAACCAGGGGTGCTTGGCAAACATCATCAATCCCAACATGCTGGAGGCTGAAAGGAGGACTGCTGCGAGTTTGATTAAGCCTGAGTTACACAGCAAGTTCAGGACTTACCTAGACTGCAGAGACTCCGTCTTAAACAAATAATCTGTTCTTTTTACTTCGACCCACAAAGTATGACTTTTCACTCTATGCTTTTTTCCTTAGACCTACCCTCTTCAACTAAGCATACTTCTGTTATGCTTGTTTACTTTTCCATGAGTTCAAATACCATATAAAAATGGAGAGGTAATCGCTAATTAATAATCTGATTTGTTCAAGGTAAATTAATACCCCGAAAAGAACAGAAAATATTTGCTGGATAAAGTGGGGGCTGTTTTGTTTGCTTCATCCAGTACTGGGCACTGAACGCATGCTTTCCCACTGAGTTACATCCACAGCCTTTATTTTCAAGACAATAGTTTTCTAAGTAGCTCAGGCTGGTATTGAATTGGCAATCATCCTGACTCAGCTCTCCAGTGCTGAGACTATAGTCATGCATCACCATGCCTATCTGGCTATTTTAATGGCACTGATTTTATAATTCTGGAACTATTTGTTTACATAAAGGCTAACAAGCTCTAGATACCTAACAATGGGAGGGCGTATGGCAAGGTGTAGAGAGATGTTAACTGGAAAATGTCTACAAATTCATTGCTATTTCTCCCTTCAAGAGGTGACGAAGAGGGCTGGGGATATAGCTTAGCAGTTATGCACTTGCCTATCATGTATGAGACTGTTCAATCACAAAAGGGGTGGGGTGTACAAAGATATAAAAATAGGTGGAGCCCAAGTCCCCTCACCACCGAGTATGGGGTAGACTGAAGTTCTTCACTTCTAATAAAGAGTATGAGCAATCGAGATCCCAGCAGCACTTTTTACAGAACTAGAAAAAAGATCAGAAAATGTATATGGAACCACAAGAGGCCAATAATAGCCAAATCAATCCTAAGCAACAAAACAAAACCAAGAGGCATCACAATACCAGGTATCAAATAACATTACACAGCCAACTCTGACAAAAACGCAAGGTACTGCCACAAAAAGAGAGAGGTAGATCAAGGGAACAGCACTGAGGATGCCCCAGAAATCCCCAAGTACCTTCAGTCATCTGATCTTCGACAAAGGGGCCAAAAATATACACTGGAGTAAAGATAGCCTCTCAGTAAGTGTTGCTAGGAAAACTGGCTAACCACATGTAGAAGAATGAAACTTAATTCACAACTTTCACCATGCACCAAATTCAATTCAAAATGGATCAAAGACTTAGATATTAAAATGGAAACACTTAACATGTTGGAAGACAAAGTAGGCAAAATCCTCCAGGATGTAAAGTGTAGGCAAGGCCTTGCTTAACAAAACACCCACCCAAAGCACAAGAAGTAATACTAAGAATTGACAAATGAGACTCTATGAAAGCAAAAATCTTGTGCACAGCAAAGAAAACAATCAACAGAGTGAAGAAAGCACCCACAGAATGGTAAAAAATATCTGCCAGCTACTCCTCAGAGGACTAATATCAAGAATATACCAAGAACTGAAAAAAATTAGACCCTCCAAAATAAAAGACCCAATCAAAAAATGGAAATGTGAAGTGAACAAACAGTTCTCAGAAGAAGTCTGAGTGGTCAATAAGTACATGAAAAAATGCTCAACATCTTTAACTATCAGAGAAATGCAAATCAAAACACCACCAAAGTTCCACCTAACGCCAGTAAGAACAGCTGTTATTAAAGACTCAAAGAAAAAAATTGTTGGCAAGGCTGTGAGGAAAAAGGATCCATTCTACATAGTTGGTGAGACTGTAAACTGATACAATCACTATGGCAAGCAGTATGGAGATCCCTCAGAAAACTCAACACTGACATTCCATTTGACCCAGCTATACCTCTTTTTGGGTATCTTCCCACAAGTGTCGAAATCATCATACTACAGTGGTACATGCATACTCTTGTTTATTGCAGTACAATTTATAACAGCTAAATCTTGGAAGAAGCCAATATGCCTAACCACAGATTACTGGATAAAGATGTGGTACATACACACAATGGAGTATTACTCCGCCATTAAGAATTACAAATTTGTGTCATGTGTACGAAAATGGATGCACTTTTATGCTCAGCAAAAAGAATCACATCCAGTTAAATATCATAGTTTCTCTAGTATGAGGAAACCAAACCATAAAAAATGTAAGAGATATGGAAGAAAATGGACTTTGTGGAGAGGAAAAAGGAAAGTGCAGGGGGTCACAGGGTAGGAAGGGAAAAGGGAGGTTTTCTGTAAATAAAGAAATAGTATGAGGCAGAATAGCAATGTGTCACTTTCCAGTTAGGTCATAAACACACTGGGACTTCCTCCCTGATCTCTCTGGGATCACTCATTCTGGCCAAGTCAGTTACCATATTATGAGGACTCTCAAGCTACCTGATGAAAAGGACTACACAGAGAAGAACCGCACCCTCAGGCTAACAGCTCTGAGCTCAGAAGTCAGCCCTAATCAAATAGCAAGATGACAGCAGAGCCAAATTCTTCATAGCAACCTGATCAAGAACCACTAACTAAACTGCTCCCATATGTCTCATGCTTTATAGAACGGAGATAAATGTTTGTTGTTTTAAGACAGTAAGTTAAGGAATACTTTGTTACATAGTAGATAACACCTCAAAGAGCCTCTGAAGAATTCAGGTGAATTCATGATGCCTTAAGAAAAGCAGGGTAAGGCTAAGGCAACTGGGTTATGACTGAAAAAGTAGCTGTGGTCTTATTAATTGTGTAAAACTATAATTGAGCTCTGTAAATATGAGAATATATGAAACTTCACAGGTATTCTAGTTCTTTTTAATCAATTAAGAGAGTACAAAAAAAGATTCAGTATTGTTAATAGCAACTTTATTGTTTCACTGGTGCAAAAAAATCATAATTGTGATGCACTTCTCATTAAATTTACAGTAATGAAGATTATATATAAATTATATAGATCACAAATTTTCTATTTTATACTATTTGGAACCAAATTATTTTGATAAATACGTCCAGGGGACAACACAGTTTCTTAATGAATGACTGAATTCAAATATGCAAAATATAGCTTCTCGTTTTGACCATGGTGCTTTAAAATTTTCAAACATGCATTAATATATTCTAGTTTCAGGGAAAATATTACACTTGGCCTTCTCTTGTGTTGGGAAAAAGCCAAAGCTTAATTTCACATACAGTCTTCCTTTCCTCTAAATTAACCTCAAACAGGACTAGAGAACAAAGAAACAAATACTTTTGGGTTAGTATTCCCCATTAATGAATACACAATCAACAATAAAACAAAAAAAAGGAGAACTTCATTAGTAGCCAAGATAAGTGGAGCTTTTTGATTTTGTTTTTTTACAGATCACAGGAATTTTAAATAGCAGAACAGTCATGCGACTTGGGGTGATCAGATAGATTTGAACACTTATGAAGTGAATAACTTTATTAAGGTCTTGAAGGTGTTTGGAGGTGTCGGATAAAACACATTACAGGTAAGAAACAGGAAACCTACCTTAGTATTTCTGAAAAGGCACAATCTATGGAAGGGAGACCTAGTTTAATAAAATCTTTACCGGATGTACATAGAAAAGAGAACGGTAAGCTTTTTCTTTCTATTTTTCCTTCTTTTTAAAGTATGAGACCTTCATAAATTGGCCCCTCTGACTCTGGTGACTCCCGCCTCAAACGCAAATGCTCGAGTGTATTATGAAAATGTTTGTTAATCTGCTCTGTTTCTTCACTGGACTCAAGATTTGGGAGGTCTTCTCGAATCTTTTGGATTAGCTGGTTCAATACCTGAATTGTCACCTACAAAAGAATATGTACAATTTCATGATTGAAAAATATGACTCACAAAAAGTAAAATTTAATCATACTGCTTTGAAGAACCTATGTTTTATCAATTACCTAATTATGAAAAAAGATGAGAATATAATTCTCAGTATGAGCAATAACTATTGGCTACTCTTTTTTTTCCACAGTTAATATACAGAGTAGTATGAACCAAAAAAATAACTAAGTTTAATACATTTAGAAATTATTCTGAACATATGACGACAAATTAGCCCAACTACTCAGCAACTTGTAAATTACTATGTATTTTGCAAATGTAAGTGATCAGAAATGCATCTATACAGACAGGAATGGATGTTGGAGAATCAAAGGAACCAGAAAGTGGACTCCGTAAACTCTGACTTCTGTAGACAAAACAAAGGATCACTCACAGTGATACATTTTTGCACCAAATTTCAGGAAGAGAAAATATTAGCTCAACACTTTTTTTTTTCCTAGTACAGGGGATAGAACCCTTTTGCATTGTACCACTAAGCTACAATCCCCAGCCCTTTAAAAAATATTTTTTGACAAGAAAAAGTTCCTCACAGTAAAAACAAATTAGCTCATCAAAATAAAATTATTTTGAGAAAGGGTCGAAGTTACCTCTGTTGGCTTTGAATTTGCAATTTTTCTGCACTCAGCCTTGTGAGTAGCTGGGATTGTAAATGCGTTCCACTATACACAGAACTATCAACACTTTAATTAGTTTACTTACTGCATCATTTTCCTTTTCATAAAAATAGATATATCTGTTGAGAATTTCTATAAAAAGTTGCACTTGCAGAGAGGGGTCCATGCACTGATTTGCTATTTTCAGAGCTTTCTTTAGGCATTCCATTACCCTCTTGCCTCCATGAAGCTAAAAATAAAAAAGACAGGGAAGAAATTAATAAACTGCCAATGTCCCACTCAATGTCACAAAGAACACAGAAACACTATTAATATTAGACAACACAACTGGAGGCTACAAGAACTCTCCCCTTTGTTCACCAGTCCTCTGCACTCACCTGATCCTGGGCAATGCCCTAGGGCAAAAGAGAACCCCACAAAAGGCCAACCAAAAGAGCATCAAGTGGGAATTAAGATAAGGGAAACAGAGACCTCAAGGCCTGCCAGGTTCGGAAGCTCCAACCCACGACCCTCCTGTATGTCCAGTAGTAATCCTTTTCTCCTGGAAATCACTGAACGTACATACATATTGCCTGCATCTCATGTGTACAATTATAACAAAATAAATTAAAGGAGGTGCCTAGGAACTGAAAAAAAGCACTTATGCTTGAGTAAAGCACATTCTGGACTGATGCCATGTCATACCCTTTCCCTGGCATAAGACTGCCACCTCCAGGCCTCAATAAACTTTGCTGCCATCTTTCTTTCCAGTGTATGCACACCTAATTCTTTATTCACAGCATACCAGAACCTGGAAATCTGCCCCCAGAGCCTGAATCCCACAGTAACATTATAGTGCTCTTTCACATTTTAAAGGGTTACAACAAATATAAGCCCTCTTCATTCTAAAACAAAATAACAACAAAAATACTCACTTTACAGGCATATCTAAATATAGATAGTGGTATGACAATGCTATGTAATACAATTACAATCTCAAAGTGGAAGCTTCCCCACAGGATGAGACTACACATTACTGTGTACTTTGTTTTAATAGAGCAATTTTTTTTGTCTTATTTCTAGCCACCTCAACTGTTTCACCGCTAGAGCCCAAGGCCACGACAAACAATCCTTACTAAAGATACTGTCACTCACAACATGGTGAGAACTGGCTTTACCTCCTCCCCATTTTTGTCTGTGTTTCTGCCAGACCAGAAGAGATGTGCACAGGTGCTCACAGCTCGGCCCTGATCAGGTTTTTTCAGAAGTTTGGAAGCAGCAAGTGCACACTGAGTTCTCAAGGGCTCATGATTTTCTTCACTGAAGCACTTCATCCTTTCAAAGGTACCAATGATCAAGGTGATGGCCGCTAGCTGTGCTTTGGAATCACTGATTTCATCTTCATACAAAGAAAATGCCTAATGAACACAAAGCAGAAGACTTTTAGGGAGCAACTATTGACTCAAACACTTTCCAACCATTAAACCCCCATTCTGTAAGATATCTCACAATCCCTTCATATGTTGTATCCTGTGTTGGGCCTTGAGAGACTGATTATTTGAGGTTCTGGTAGGGCAGTGCAGTTACTTGTATGCCCTTGACCAAAAAAAAAAAAACAGTCCTTCTTTATTAGAAATGGTTGGTGTGCTCAACCCAGTGCATGGCTTTTGAAGGGAAGGACATGGAGCAGTAAGGAAGACAAGAAACACCTGTCCCATCAGCCAGATCAGACAATCAAGCCTTGAAATCAGCAGGGTCACATGATGTAGCCAGATTGCCCTCACATCCCCATGTCGAAGAACCAGACACAGCTGAGATAGATGGTAAGGTACTGAACAGCTACAATAAGGAACCTTCTTCACTTGTAATTCAGGAGTCCTCAGCTGCAATGACAAAGGAACTTTTTTCTCCCAGGAAATAAATGCTTCCATGATGACTATCTTGGAAACCTTCGATCTCATCAGCACTCAGCAACTCATTGGATATGGTCCATACCAATCAATATTATTATAAAACGATTCCCAGAAGGTGGGAAAATAGTTCATTGAAAGGAAGATGATGTGCACCACCATCAGACCTACAAACATGACTGAATTCAAAACAGACAACAGACAAGAAAGGAGAACAAATTGTCACCTGGGACATAAATTCATACGCTACTGTTTCATGATTTTCAAAACCAATTTCTCCAGCAGCTAGTGCTCCTTGAAGAAAAAGTCTTAAGGGTAATTCTGCTAGCTCTGCTTTGATTAAAGCACTGATAGTCTGGTGAGCAAATGAAAAAATCTTCTGGCATTTTTTTTCCCATTTGTCATCCTAAAACAAGAAAAAATATTTTGAATTATCTTAAGTTCAAGACTGATATGCTCAAGAATACTCTTTAAAACTTGTAACAGAACAAAACAGTCAAGCAGTAAAGCTGAACTCATAGTTTCCCTTCTTTGTCATATTTATGACAACTTATTAAAAAAGTAAATTACACAAGCTTTTTTCTCAAAACATCCATTTGAGGTCACTTCCTTTGTGACTTATATATACTTAATGGTTTTTTTAATCAGACTAGTAACACAGCCTCAATGGAAGACAATAATTAGGGAAATGTAACTATCCGTAAATCTACCACCCAGTAATAAGTACCAATACCAATATACTCAGTAATGTGTTCCTTCCTTTCTATGTAAATTTAATTTAACTGAGATCTCTGTGCACTGCTTTTTAACTTTGAAATAGCTCAATGGTCCAGACAGGTGTGGTGGCACATTCCCAGCACTCCGGAGGCTGCAGAATGAGTTTTAGGGCAGCCTCAGTTATACAGTAAACCCTTGTCTCAAAAAGCTACCTCACAAAAACAAAACAAACACAACAAACAAAATCAAGCCAACCAAAAAAATAAGTTAAAGCTACTGAAGAATTAAATAAAATTGGACTCATACTGCAAATCAGTCATATCTGACTCTTTTGTTAATTTGTCATAAAGATTTTCTTCATGACACGTAAAGTTATTTGATATTATTCTAACAACTACAAATTATTCCACTAACTGGACATATAAGCATAATTTGTTGAACTAAAACTCTTCTGCAGAAACATTTTGTAGTATCATGGTGAATGTTCCATATACACAAAACTTTATCAAGACCCTAGTTATTTTCTTAATATAAATATTCCTATGTAAAATTAGATTTAATGTTAAAGTTACATGTTGCCAATCTTCTAAAAAGACTAGTAATTCACTTTTATTAGCTGTGAACAAATTCTCATGATACTACTGTCTCAGATTTTTTAAAAAGTTCATTGTCTGATCCCAGTACTCTGGGAACATAAGGACAGATGATTTGAGTCCAGCCTGGGCAACTTAGCGACTTAGCAAAACTTATCCAAAAGTGATAAATAATATAAGGGCGAGAGCTGTTGCTTAGTGTAAAGGCCTGAGTTCAAACTCTGGTACTACGAGGAAAAAAAAAGTTCACTGCTGTAAATACTCATGAAGTCACACACACTATACTATATTTGACCACTCTCCTGTTGGAACAATCACTAATCTCTTCATTTTTATTTATTTTAGATTATTTGTTTATTTTTTGAGGCAGAGTATTACTTTGTAGCCCAGGCTGGTCCTGAACTCACTATGTAGTGCAGGTTAGCTTTCGACTCACAGCAATCCTCCTAACTCAGTCTCCCAAGTGCTGGGATCACAGACATGCACGAGCATGCTCGGCTTTTTTATGTAGTCCTGAGGAAGTGAAACTGGGGCCTTGCACTTGGAAGGCAAACACTAACTGTTGTGCCATTCCTCCATCCCCATCTCTTCATTTTAAAAACATGATAATCAGGGCAACTCACTGGGGACCACCTCCCAAATTGTGGAAGTTTTTACCTCTTTATCTGTTCTAAATAAAGAGTTGTTACTTTAAAAAAAAAAGTCATAAACTTGTTAGAAGGATTAAATGCAATAATCCAAATATGCAGTCCCTGACACAGAGTAAATTCTCGTTGCTATTTTTTTGCCCCAAGACTGTATTTTGACCCCTAGAACATTTTGTCTTTATGAGTTTGTACTGTTTTACAACTATGGCTTCTATCAGTGACTTTTTCTTTCTCTACCTGGCTTACTTTACTTAACCCAATGTCCGCCAGATTAATTCCTACTGAATTCTACATATGGCAGAATATACTTCATTTTCATTTATGGCTGAATAATGTGCCATTGTGTATATGTATTTTCTTTATTTAATCACTTACAACACTTAGGTTGTTTTATATCTTAGCCACTGTGAATAATGGTGCAATGATCTTGGGGTGTAGATATGTCTTTGACATACTAATTTAATTTACTTTAGACATGTTTCCAGTAATGATTTACAGGATTATACAGTAGTTCTTTTAATTTTTAAAATAATTTCCATAGCATTTTCATATGGCATACTAATTTATACTCCCAGCAGGCCTATAAGAGTTCTCTATGTCCACACCCTATCCAATCTTTTCCCTTTATTAACCATTTTAACAAGCATGAAACAATTCTGCCCTGCGATTTTTTACATTTTCAATGATTAGTGATGTTGAATACTTTCCACGTACTTAGTGGCCATTTGTATGTGTTCTTTGCAAAAATATCTATTCTAGTCTGTTGCTCTTTTTAAAATCAAATTATTTGTTTTCCTGCTATTGAGTTATTTGCATTCCTTACATAATTAGCCTGTTGGGTTTCATATATAGTTCAAATACCCTCTCCCATTCAGTAGGAGGTCTCTTTATTCTGTTGTTTCCTTTACTACAGGAGCTTTTAAATATTTAGTTTGAAACAATTCATTTGTTTCATTTGTCCACTATTGCTTTTGTTGCCAACGCTTTGGGTGTCACATTTTTAAAAATAATTGCTAAAAACAGTATCAAGGAAGTTTCCTCTATGATTTTACCATAAAAGTTTAATGACGTCAATGCTACTTCTAAGCCTTTAATTCATTAATTTTTGTATGCAGTTCTAATTCTATTCTTTTATATGTGGATATCCAGGTTTCCTAATACCACTTATTGAAGAGACTATCCTTTCCCCATTGTATATTCCTGGCATCTTAATAAGGATTAAGATTGGTCCTATGTGGTGGTAACATGCTTGTAATCCCAGCCCTTGGAGGCCAAGACCAGATGATTGCTGTGAGTTCAAGACTAGCCCGAGCTATATTGTGAGTTCAGGACCAGCCTGGACTGCAGAGCGAGACACTATCTCAAAACAAAACAAAAGGAATTTTAGGCTCTGAATTCTGTTGCATTGATCTATGTGTTTTTCTATCAGTTTTGACTATTAAAGCCTTGATTTTGATATAGGCTAGTCATCATTTTTATTGTTACACTAACAAATACCTTTCCTTGAAGTTTTGGAAAAGGAATCAGTAAGAACTTGGCTTAATAAAAATTGGCCAAAAACTGTTATTGATGCTGGTAAGTTTGGTGAATCTCTTTTTCTCTATTATTAGAAAACTGAGATTTACTTCTTAACATAAATCTGGCTGTCTAACTATATGGTATTAGAGACGAAGGCATTCCTTTTCTTCAAAACTACACCACTGAAGACTTACACCATGATTCTATCTGTGGAATAAATAAGCTCATAAAAAATTTCACAAAACTTAGGACATTAATTACATGCTTTTAAAAAGAAATGATTATGAAAAAGCTCAGATATAAATTTAAAGAGTCAAGTATATATGTAATTTTCTCAGCTAGTATATGAATGGCCAGTATCTCTGTTAGAAATATATATATATATATATATAATTTTTTACTGTTAGAAATATTTAACAGGATAAGTAATAAAGAGTTACCAAACCCAGGATTTTATGGATCCACTGTCCATTTTTACACATTTGAAATTTTATAAAAAAACCAAACTAACACACATACAGTTAAGAAAAAAGGAAAGGGCAGTGACATACTTAAAAGTTAACGTACCACTTTAGAATTTTCTTTGTATCGAAAAGCCAGCTGATAAGCTGCAAATACCAAAGGTGGCAGCGTGAAGCGAATCCGCTGATTTCCACCAGCTCCAAAATGCTTTCGTGCTGTGTTTAAGATCTGATCAAATAATAAAAATAAAATATTTTTTCATACTGGCAGCAATCATTTCCATAAAATTCAATACAGGCTGTAATCATCATCCTTGCTACTATTCTGTGATCACACAATATATCAAACCTTATGGTGGTGAGCACATTATATACTTGTCTCCCTAAGTTGTCACAACCAACCTACAGATAGATACTAACTATATTTCACAAACGTGTAAGTTTGATGTTCAGGGAGGCTATACAACCTGCCCTAGCTAGCTACTCAGCAGCAAAGACATAATTAAACATATTTTCACAAAAAGTATACTGTATTGATATAGACTCAAAGCATATGCTCAAAAATTATGGCTATTATGTAAGAAAATCACAGAATTGACAATTCTTAAAATAGTTTTTATGCATATAACACAATATGTGGCGTATTCCAAGTTTGTAAATTTCTCTGACAGAGCAGATGGATAAGAACACACTTCTTCCCTGGGTCAGTCAAAAGTGAACAGTTAAAAGTCTCTAGATTCAGGCCACATGTGGAAGGCATACTTTCCAACTACTATATTTGCTATGTAACAGGAAAGGAAAACACACACACACACACACACACACCCACCCACCCACCCACCCA